>JANTCA010077172.1:0-14924 GCA_024741275.1 Chironex yamaguchii
AGAAACACTTAACTACAGCTTTTTAATCTGTGTTTCTATGCGGATAGAAACATTACCTAGTCAGGGAAGTTTTAGGTATACAGGACATTTTTTAGGCCCAAATGACTTTTCGGTTTCAAAATCAGTGATCTTTTCTCGAAGAATTCTAGAAATAACATCCTCTGGAAACCCGTTTTCGGGGTGAATAGATTTTATTTTCCCTAGTTCCGAATTTAACTTAGATTTTGAACAGATACAAAGTGCTATTTGGGCAAGTGTTCTGATGAGGTTGATTTTCCTCTTTTTTGGACAAAAAGAATCCCAACGATTAATAAATAGATTTTCAAGTTTTGTACGACAAAAGATTGTTCAATTATTAGTTTGGTTATTGTGTCTAGGGTTATCTTCATATGGTTATCTTCATTTGGTTATCTGTTAGTCAAAGCGTTTATCGACAGTTAATTTAGACGGTAATGCCGTTCTGGCTCGCCTAGAAGTAATAAGGTATTACCTTGTAAAATTCGAAAACATCTCAGACGTGTTAGCAAGAGAATTCATATTGCCTTTCTCACTATTGTTGATATACAGAATTTTGTATTAAAAATTGGTATTGTATACCGTATTGGTATTTGGTTTTGGGGCCTGGAGTATCGCGTCAAAAACTATGATTTTTTATTTCTTGTTAACTTTAGTGGTTATCTTTATGGCTTATGCAGTGTTTCTATATTTTTTTCCTGCAGAAAAAAAGAAGAAAGCAGACACGAATAGTAACAAATAACCTAATTAAAATTACTGGAATTATACCTAGTACATCCAAATACATGGATGTTGGAAGCCACACCGATAGTGAAACTGATATGACATCCGTTAACAGAGGTATTAGCAAGACGATCTCGAGAACTTTACCAGATTCTGACATGGAATTTCCACCACAAGAAACACGAGGCAAAGACGTATATGAAAGTAGCGATACAATTGCATTTGATAAGGACAAGAATACTGAGACAGGTATCGCGAAAGCTTCAGTATGGAAGGATGACGATTGGGAGAGTAAAATGTGCAATGAGAGTCACAAACAGGAGATAGCACAAGGAAGCATGTATAAAGTTGGACAGGATGAAAATCCGTCCTATGAAAGAGTGAAAATTGTAGATGACAATGTTGGGGAGTTCAGTCATGATAGAACACCATTGGTTGCTATAGGATGGTGTGGTCCCATGGCGAGGAAGAAGGACCAACAATTTGCCTCCCTGTCGACGGCTGCAGACACAGTTACATCCGTAGTTTCGTCTTGATCTGCAAAGAATAACAATTTGTTACTTAGCTACCCATGTACTAGGTATCTATGCGTGTACGTGTCTGTCGAAATGTATTTGTGTGTATTTATAGATCATTAGGATAGTGTATCGAAATAGTAATATAGGAATAATCATAATCATCGTCTTTGGTTGAGCAAGCTCTAACCACGAGAGAAACCTCTCCAAACCTTTTTGTTGTTCAATGCTATTTCAATATCATCTAGGTTCAATACTGTCTTTGTAAAGGTGTCCAGGGTATGTAAGTGCAGGCTTTATAGAACAAGTTGAAAATCTATTGCGACTTCAGCTCGCCAACAGTGTCCAGTAGAAAGTAGCCTTCTTTTTCTTAGTGCGATAGATATGTTATGTATATCGCCATACTGTTCTGTATTTGAAACAAAGCGATTAATGTTTATTGTGGATGTAATGTAGCATTCGTGTGTAACACCCATGGAGCTTTCCATTTAGCTTCTTAGTGTGGGTCTAGTTCTCTGCACCATACAAAAGAATGTTCTCTGTCGATGAAAAAGTTGTAGCTTTCTCTCTAGGTCGGATTGCCAGATGGTGTTCATTTTAATCAGAGATGATTATGCTTTTACTCTCTTTGCATTAAAATCCCGCTAGGTTTTTTCTGTCCATGAGCCAAGGTACTTGATGACTTGGATTTGCTTCAGTGTTTTCTGATCAAAAGTCAGAGCGGTGTTGGATACTCGATTGTAGCACATGTCTTTGTTTCGTTAATGCTCAATCGCACTTGCTTTGCTGCTGTTTCTGCTCGTGACAAAAGTGTTTTGGGTCATCCAGGGTGTGGTCCAAATGTGCAATATCATTTGCAAGTCTGCGTCTGTAAGCAGCTTTTTTACATCTACGTCAATGTAGAGTAATTTCTAGGTGTTCTTTGCCCTCAATGGCTTTTCTCATAACGTAGTCAAGAGCAATATTGGACAGGTAAGACGCCAGAGTATCTCCCTGTTGTACACCAGCTTCAATTTTGAAGAGATCGATGTTTTCATCTTCAGTATTTGTGTAGTGATGTCAGTATAGAGAACTTTCATGATATTTGCTAATGTTTCTGGTATCCCATATGCTCTCAGTATTTCAGAAACATCTTCGCTCAGTTTATGGAGTCAAAAGCTTTCCTAAAATTGATAAAAAGTAAGAACAGCTGGCAAATTAACAGAACTAAAAGAGTGAAAGCAGCCAGAACTCATAACACCAGGCTTCACGCCACCATTGTCCTTTTATGCAGTTTGATGCATAAAGAATGGGTATCATTATTTACCACAAGCTTTATTTATAGCCACGATTCGTAAAGAGTTTCCGAGTTGAAATGTTCCTATTGCTCTTAAAATTCCCTTTTCTTCAGTCAAAAAACTGTCGCTACTGTCTACTATGTGTGTTCTGAAACAGGTATATCAGTATGCCCCATCGAATGGAGTAATCGCCTCCGTTCGTCTTCGTGTTGACCAGAAGGAACCAGAAAGTTTCTTAAAAACGGTTACTGAGCAGACCTTTTGAAATAGTGATACAGTCGCGTCTTCAAGGATAGCAGATGAGGGTTGAAATATTTTATCCTTCGGCACCTCTAAGTGTTTAAAGAAGGGTACATAATAAGAGATAAATAAACAAAGATGATATGAATGCAGTAATCAGCTTATTCTTCTGCAAGGTTATAATTTGAGGCATTTGAAAATTGGTTGTACCCACAAACGTTCCCAGTGCCGCCATACTTGAAAACATGTATGTTACGCCGGAGAACTTCGGCGTTGCAGAAAGTGAAATACGCCAACCTTTTTAGTTGAAATCAACTGGCGTGGTGTAGAATTTGAAAACCGTTAAGAATTTTTTTGCCGATCAACTTGTCAAATTGTGCAACATTTCTGGAAAAAGGAACAGAGCAAACATGTCATTAATCCAGGATGGCCGGCCCTAGACCTCTCACGTTACATAGAGGTATAAACACTGACGAAATTCTGATGAAATTCGTGTAAATGGAGGCTTTCCTTAGTGGGAAGAAAGGTAATGAGAAGACGAGCTCCTTTTGTAGGGCTTCACCTTTCCATGTTTTAAGTAGAAAAGCAAATTTTACTGTGGGTAGGGAAATAAATTACCTCGATTCGCAAAAGAGAAGACCATTGCTGTTTTCTTCATACCCATCGACATTACGAAATAAGCCGTGAATCCCTTCCAGTCGGAGTGCAGGGCTTTTTTCGTAATTTGCTCGACGTGAAACAATGGGAAAATAAGCTGAAAATTTTCAGCTTTCCGGCCTTCTAGTAGAAACCAAAAAAAAGGACCAAGCGTCTACATCACTCCCGTACTATTGTTGAGTGATCGAATACCCAGAGAAAATTAGCATGCTACGCCACTGAAAATGTTGCACTTACCCTCTTTAATCAGAAGCATTAGTTAGTTCCGTTTTCAGCAGTCTTGTAGTTCTCGAGAACCCACTTGTTAAAATTACAGGTGATGCAGCATTTTTTTGTTGTCAAATACCACGCTTTTGGACACACGTTTCTAAATGTTTGGACCTTGTTCAAAATTTCCAAACCTATTTCAGTACTTAATTCAAGACTTTAAAGTTGATCAAAATTTCGATGGCAAAATGGTAATCATTTTAACAACTGCAACCATGTGATAATCAAACGGCCTCATTCTTATGACGTTTATATGCACTTTGATTTCATTCCTTCACACATTTTTCTTAGTTGATATTTCTTTACTCTGTTAACCATGTACTATCGTGATAACTGTGATCTTGCTGTTGCTCTATATTATGAAAAAAACTCTCATTAGGACGGAAGGATTAAGGAGATCCATAATGTTTTATTCTTTCACATACAATTTCTTGCGTATTCACTGCTTGAAATCGAAGTCTACGATATTGATTTTACTAGACCTTATACCAAGGCAGTGTTTTGGTTTCTTTCAAACGTGATGCAGAATGTTCCACAAGCATAAAAAACCTCATAAACCCAAAGTAAATTGCAGGAACTATTGTTCTACACTAATCGAAGCATTGAGACGGAGAGATGGACGATGGTCAGAGAGAATCACCAACTGGTATCTGAGAGACAGAAAGGGAAGGCGAGGACGACAGTTCACAAGATGGGAAGATGAGATTAAGAAGTTTCAACCGGGATGGAGGAGGATCGCGTGGAATAGACTGGAGTGGATACACATGAGGGAGGCCTTTGCCCAGCAGTGGGATCTCAATGGGCTTGGATAGATAGATCGAAGCAATCATTTTGCAAAAGAAAGTATTAGAAATAGCAACAACAGTACCAGGAATTGCTAATCTGAGGACTGCAACAGATGTCAACCAAATTGTTATAAATGAAAAACACAATGGAAACAACAGGGAGCCGGTAAAGACAATGCGAAAAACAGGCAATGTAATGTGTTGGTATTTAAATAGACGTTTCGCTATCATGGCATAAAAGTATTACCGGACCTGGTATTACTTGGTGAAAATAGTGTTTTCAGAAATAAACTGGATTCAGAATTCTGTTTTAGACCCCGCCCAACGGTTAGAAATTTTAAAACTACATTACAAATGTACCGTTATCCGGAAACTGCTAATTGCAGACATACAAAATGCAGGAACGTCTGTAACAGACTTAAGCGAGAGGAAAAATCCCAAGCTAATGAAATTAACTCACAAAATTCCTAAATGGAGAAGGTTTATTATCGAATTTAATATTTTGTATCATCTATGTCCTATGTTCATATTTGTACAATATTTTGCATGAATAGATAATACTAGGGGTTAATTATCTAGTGTATCTACTTTCTTTCGTCTAACTCGTTTAAGAAGTATATATATTTAAAGAATAATTAAGACAGTAGGGATGTTACTAACAGGAACCACAAAGTTGAGGGCAATTGTTTCATGGTTGTGGATTAACAAAACACAAGCATAAGCTCCAGCTTCACAAGCAAAGGGAACATTTAAGCTAGTGACATCACTATAATTTCTTCTCTCACCTAGTTGTTTGTACTTATTTTGATTCAACAATTTTTGCATTAAGATGATCTTGAGTGGTTTCGAGTAGATTGAAATTGCATATTCGATTAAATTGATATACGTGGCTTAAAACCATTTGATGTGAACTTGCTGACCGACAAATACTTTCTCAAATGTGCTCGTCTGAGTCCCTCGACGATGGGTTGTCACTATTTACTCGGGCTTCTTCATCAGCAGACATTGCATCTAGGTCAACGCCAATTGACGCTGATACCGCCTGGCACAGAAACAAGATTCTCACTCTTCAACTAAGCTGACTATCTTGCTCGTTACAGTATAAAACCACTAATAAGCATGCACACAATTGGACAATACATTGTTTTGCAAGTGGCACTTAGGGTTGAATGGCTAAATATCTGTAGGATTTTTCTGGCAAAAAATACAAAATATGTGCAAAAATGTGGACAGAGTAGAAGACAAAATACTAAAAAAGCCAATTGATGAAGACGACCCTTTAATTTAGATATGATTACTTAAGGGCATACTCTAAATATCGGCCTGGCGTGAAAAGCTTCAGTTTCTGCGTTTACTTTGTGCCATGATGTCCAATCTTTTTCCCACCACGCCACCTTAGAACAAGAGACATGGTCCAAACGAATACCAGCGTAGATGAAGAGATTCTCTCGCATTGGTACTTTGATCCAGTAGTACCCATCCTCTATCTTTGTTCCTTCTTTATTGAGAACCGACAACGGATGGCAGTATCTTAGATCTTTGTTTGCCCAGTTCATCTGCGTGAATGTGTTTACTCGACTGGGTGCGCCTTGATGATGTAGATGTCTTGCATTGGCCTGTGAGAAATAAAAGCAAACAAAGTGTGACAGATCAACATGAATGATAGTCACAGTTACTACCAAAGCGTTAAGGAGAGTTTTATTATACTCAGTATATAAGGCTCTCGGCCATAGTAAATCACGACCTTATTTCTCATGCACACAACTGAGAAACTCCTTAGAAATTTGACTTGACCAAAAGTGGCCAACGTAACACAAAAACCAGACATCAACGTGTTTTGGTATAATAAAGTTAAATAAAATAAGCCTAATAAATGTAACAAAAATGTATCTTAGGTGATACAAACGTGTTAAAATTTACTAAAGTTATGAGGTTGTGCTTTTAAATACTTATCATTTCAATCTGTATAAGAAGACCGTATGGAAGGAAGATAAAAGCTCTTCAATTTTCTTACATTTAAAAATGGACAAAACCGCCTCTTGAATGTCGCATATGTTCGTAACAACAATTTTACTTTTCTTAAGTCGAAGCTTTAATCATAACGAATGCTAGAATTTGGGATACCATACACGTCAGCGATTTTCAATTTTCACGTTGCAGTTTTATGCTTTATAATTGGACAAAAACACAATGTCTTCAGGAGCAAGAATAGTGATGATTCAGATTAGCATATAATGCCTGGTACACCACAATCTTAGAAGAATCGTGACTAATTTAATATCTAAAAATCTTTGTATTCTAGATATGCAAATCAAACATGAGATATGCCAATCAGACACGAGATATGCAGGTCATACATGAGATATGCAAATCATACATGAGATAGGCAAATCATACACGAGATAGGCAAATCATAAATGCGATATGCAAATCATACATGAGATATGCAAATCATACATGCAAAATGCAAATTATGCACGAGATATGCAAATCATACATGAGATATGCAAATCATACATGAGATATGCAAATCGTACATGAGATATGCAAATCATACATGAGATATGCAAATCATACATGAGATATGCAAATCATACATGAGATCTGGACGAACCTATCTTTGTTGTCAGTTGGCACTTGCCCAATCCTCTTTACGATGCTTAATCCATCAGATATGCGCCCAAAAATTGTGTGTTGTCCTGAGGACCAATCAAAATATAGTGAAAATAAAACAGCAGCATAAAATTAAGTTTCAATAAGTGTAGTAAATAACAATATCCCACTGAAACCTTTCTAAAAACCGTTATTTTTCTAAAAAAAGGTACTACTCCTAAATAATAAAGTCTATCGACAAAGACAACAAGCCCTGCTCTCCCAACTGTGGGCAACTGCCATCAAACGTTTAGCTGCAATTGGATCTGCTTTCAACGAGGGTGTGCCACGGGAGATGCAAGAATACAATGCAAATACATTATAACGAAGTAAATATACTTTTTGATACATCATACAAAATGAACAATAAAAAACCAAAAAAAAACCAAAACAACAGAAAGAAGCAGCCAAAAAATCAGATATGCGAAAGAGGATTCAAAACAGCTTAAAAATGAAGAACCATAAACCATGCAACCTGTATTCCCAAAGCACAATTGTTCTTCATTCTGACACCTACAGACAGCATCAGACGGAGCGATTTTTAACGATGCTGGGTAAGGGAGTAATATAAAGTACTATTACCGTCAAGCCATTGTGTTGGTCCGAGGGTTACAAAGAACTGGCTTCCATTTGTATTTGCTCCACTAGAAAAAAACAGACATTCATCCATATACAAGAACTTTGAATACTTGGACATATTGCTTACTACTAAATACTTGAGGCCCAATGCAACCAGCTATACTTAATAAATGACATACCTCCCCAAACTATGATGCCAGGCAACCAATGAAATTTCTTTCTGGGAATCAGATGATGTGACATTCATAAATTATTCTTGTATGTACGGTCAATACAAACGAATTGATGACAAAGCTTACATTCTTCAAATAATCTACTAAAGAGAATTATTTTTATCAAATACGAAAGTTATATAGATTATGCTAATGTTATATCGCAATTAGTAAAGAAGCAATAAGGAGCATCATCAGAATATTGATTGTTATGACACAATTACTGTTGTAGTAGTTGCTGACAATGATTGCGACAATAATAATAACAATGATGATCAGAATACTACAATAATTACTAATTTTGAAAATTGCCATGAAAATTTGCAAAATTGCGCTAAAACGGAAGGCTGTGAAACTCTGTGCGGCTGGAAACACTTAAGAGCATACTGCATAGGTAGTTGATACTCAGACACAAGAGGTCGGGTTGTTTACGTTTAGAGAAAGTCAGATTGTTTTCAAGTGAAAGAGAACTTTTACTTGTTTGTTCTAGGCTAACTTCCTACTGAGTTTATTTGGTTAAGCATAATTCCCATATCTCATAAGATACGAAGACTGTTACTCATCCGTGAATTGCTAAGCTTACAGTATAAGAAACCACAACATTTATTTCAAAACTTGAAAATCGCCCTGAAAATTTGCGATAGTGCGCTAAAAACATACTTAGAAGCTTTTTTTGTCTCACACTGTTCAGAGTAAGAAAAGTCAGAAAGGAAAGTATATGTAATTGGCAACCTATTTATGCGAAACATGTAGCAAAACTAGCCAATCCTAGACAAGAAAGGAAACAAAGGAAGAACAAATGAAGAAACAAAACATTATTGTAAGAAACATTATTCTGTTCATGAGTATGCTAATGTGATAGTTAATGATAGCAACAGCAGTGATGATGAGGATGATGTTAATAATGACAAAGATGATGGCATGATACTAATGAAGTTGACAATGATGATGAATATCATCACCCAAAGGATGATGATGATGGTGATAATACTGATATATGATACTTATGACAATGATAATGATTATAATGACTTATAAAAATTATGATGGTAATAATGGTAATGATTATGATTAATGATGGTCATGATAAATAATGATTGTAATTAATGATACTTATGATTGATAATAATTATGACTGCAGATGATTAAGATTCATTT
Source organism: Chironex yamaguchii (assembly GCA_024741275.1). NCBI lineage: Eukaryota > Metazoa > Cnidaria > Cubozoa > Chirodropida > Chirodropidae > Chironex > Chironex yamaguchii. Next base: position 9,081 of record JANTCA010077172.1, read on the forward strand.
TCTATTGATTCATACCTGTTTGCCATAGAGAGTACCCCAGCTCCAGTATGTCTAAGATCTCTGTGTATCTCATCTTCAAACAAAGGTCTAAATGCAGTACAATACGTTAAACAACACAATGTACATTAGTTAATGATGCAACAGTAAAGAGCAATTGCGATTGGGTAAATATCCTGGGTATTGACACTAAACTGCATCCGCTGGTAAGGCTCCAGTCCGGGAGGTCTGGTGTTTTGGGGAGAATGGAGCTACCCCTGAATCGCCACTACTCCCAGGTTCGCTGTGACCCTGAGTGGTAGCATCTGCTAGAGTCCCAAACATGGGCTAAGTATCCCCTTGAAACTTTTCTGCTAAGTTAGCGGTCAGCAGGCGTAGTCTGCCTCGTGGCTAGGGGGGATGGACTCTCTATCCTTGGTTGGCAACCTCCCTAGTGATGGTGTCACGATTAAATAGTCTGGTTTCCTCTGCCTGTGGTTGTTTTCAGCCAGAACGTGTCGTTAAGAGCATACTGTGCAAAAATTGTACGAAATCAAAATGAGGATGACCAAAGAACTCCATACTGGATCGGTAGGGGCCCGGGTTAACAACGCGAGACATTAGGACTATGGCCAAACAGTATGCTCATGGAAATTATGCTACTTTTGGAGCAAAAGGGAAGAGGAGCGAGAGGGGCGGAAAACAAGCCCAGAGAAAGCGGAAGCAAGAGTGATGGACGTAAGAAGAGTAGGGACATTGAATGTTAGAGCTATTACAGGAGGCAGGTGGATGTTTTGTGTGTTCAAGAGACAAAATGGAAGGGAAGTAAAGCAAGAGAATTGGGAAATGGATACACGTTATACTATCATGGGGTAGACATGAAAAGGAATGGTGTTGGAATTATTCCGAAACTAGAGCTGAGTGAGGGTGTCATTGAAGTAAAGCGTGTATCCGACAGGGTCCTGCAAATGAAGTTTGAAATGGGAAAAGAAGTAGTAAATGTAGTGAGTGGCTAATCCATGAGTTGGGTGTGAGAAAGAGGAAAAATAAGAACTTTGGAAAACTATGAATGAAACAGTAATGCTATACCTAGAGATGAGAGGCCCTTTATTAGTGCAGATTTGAATGGGCATGTTGGCGAAGAAAATGCAGGAGATGTAGAGGTGATCGGAAAATATGGATTGGAAGCAAGAAAGGATGAAGGGGAAATGGCAGTACAATTTGTAACAAGGAACGTTACGTCATTCCTTAACATCTAATTCAGGAAGAAAAGGCAACACCAAGCAAATTACAAAAGTGGGGAAAGACAGTCCCAAGTTGACTAAATATTATGTAGAAGGGGCAACATACGAGAAGTGACTGATTCCAAGGTGCAGAGACTGCAGAAGAAGTGGCGAGGGAAGTACTGCGAGTGTCATCAGGAAAGAAAAAGGTACTGAAAGAAGATTGGGGGTGGAATGAGGAGGTTCAGGAGTTCATTTAAAGGAAGACGCAAGTAAAGAAGAGATGGAATAGAGAAGAAAAAGAGGTGAGTGAAAGAGAATACAAAAGCAAAGGCAGAAGCCTATGAAGAGTTGTATGAAGACCTAGAATCCAAGGAGGGAAAGAAGGAAGAGTACCCGATAGCAAAAGAGAGAGACAGAGCAGGAAAGGATGTGGCAGTGGCAGTGAAGGAGATGCCAAAGGTTAGTGTGGAGGAAGTGAGAAATACTATAAAAGAGATGAAAGTGGGAAAGCAGTAGCCCCAGACAAAATGCCAGGGGAAGCATGAAAGTGTTTCGGTGAGGCAGCAGTGGACTTTCTCATGAGATTGTTCAATAAGATCCTTCAGAGTGAAGAGAAGCCGAAAGAGTAGATGTAATTTTTGCATTCAGAATGATAGAAGCAAAGTACAGAGAGGGGTAGAATGAAATGCATTGTGTGTTCTTTCATCTGGAGAATACCTATGCGACAGGCAGGAGTGACTGAAAAATAGGTAAAGGTTGTACAAAACATGTAGGAGGGATATGAGACAGTTGTGAGATGCCCTGCTGGGATGACTGAAGTATTCAAAGTCAAGGTGGGACTGCATCAAGGGTCAGCACTTGCTTTCTGCAGTTATGGACCACTTTGCAGGAGAGGTACAGAATGAAACACCTTGGTCAATGATGTTTGTAGATGATATTGTGCTGGTGGTAGAAAGTAGGGAAGAAACTAGACAGGATTTGCAGAGATGAAGGAATTCTATGGAGAGAAGAGGAATGAAAGTGAGTAGGACTAAGACAGAGTACTTACATGCTAATGAACAAGCGGGGAGATTTCAAACAGTAAAAATGGGAGAAGTAAAGTGCCCAAAGTAGAGGAATTTAAGTATCTTTGCTCTACAGTACAGATGGAAGGTGTGCAAGGAAAGTAAAGAAAAAATGCAGGCAGGACGGAATGCATGGAGGAAAGCAGGACATTACCAGTGAAAGAGAAGGAGAAAATTCATCAGACTGTAGTGCAACCTAGCATGATGTATGGCTTAGAGATGGTAGGAACAACTAAAAATCAGGAGGCAGAACTGGATGTGGCAGAGATGAAGATGCTCAGATTAGCTCTAGGAGTAACAAGAAGGACAGAATTAGAAATGAGTACATCCATGCAACAGTGAAGGTGAAGCACATCAGTAAAAGGTGAGGGAATTAAGATTGCGATAGTATTAGCATGTGAAGAGAAGAGAAGAGAAGAGAAGATACCTATGTAGGAAGAAGGGTGCTGGAAATGGTATTACTGGGGAAACAGAATGTGGGAAGACCAAAGAGAAGGTTCACAGATGCAGCAAAAGATAAAATGAGAGACGTTGGAGTTGCTGAATGAGAGGTTCAGGACAGATGAAAATGGATAACTTTCTGTGATGACCCCTAGTAAAGCAGGGAGTAGCCAAAAGAAGAAGACCATTGGTTTCATTGCAATGACTTGGCGCAATGTGATGGAACCATTTGATAGCCATTTTCTCCTGTTGATGTAATTCTCAGGAGCACAATACCTTTACCAAAACTTAAGATATGATCTCTTTTATTAAATTTTCTTTATATCGAATAGGAAATACCTCTGTTGTTTACACTGGTTAACTTGATCGTGGTTATCCACAGTTTTTATTTTGATTGGTCAACACAATAAGGAGAAACAGAAATGATTATCTTGTGGATTTAATCTCTTAATGCTGCCGAAATGGAAATTGTTATAATAGAGCAGTTACAACAACATGCAGACTTGACTAAGCCTGCCAGGACGTACTATAAGAACACAGAAAATAGAAAGGTATGTTAACATGAAGACAATCTATTTTCCTTTCACTGAGCTTGGCCATATAAGGTTGTATAGTAGCAGCTACAAAAAAGAGCATACCATAGTAACATACCCATAGATTGATGAGCCCCCTTTTCCTGTACCTGTAGGGTCTCCACCTTGAATCATAAAATCCTTAAATAAAAATATGGATTGAAACATGTGTATCAATAGTAAGTACATAAATCAAAACCAAAATGTTTTATCTGATATGACAGAAAACTGACAACAAGACAATATCATCAAAGTAGCATATCTAGAATTTAGAATAAAACTTCATGCTATTAACTGTTGTAATTAACAATATTAACTTGTATGGACGATTAGATCATTTTAGGTTTTTTGTGGCCTATGAGCCAGGGGTTGCTAGTGTTGGCAGTCTTTTGTATTTGTAACCACCATGTTTGTCAATTAGCCTACATTTATTGTTGATTAAAGCCTAAATTCAGGTAAATACGATGTCAATCTTACTAAATTAACAATATATCAACCAACCTACTCTTCAGTATTATCTTTTTGATATAGAAGCACTTGTTAATAATTGTGTTTCCTATAAAGAATCTTTGTAGCCATTCCTGTAATGCCTAGGATGTGTTCTTTTTTTATGTAATCCTTAAATTGTACCATTCCAATTTTCTTTTAAATCAGATTTTCTTTTAATATTTTTTACAGCATAATTTGTTACAAGGTCATGTGACAAATACCAGGTATAAACTATACGATGTTTTCAACAGTGATTGCACCCAAAACTGGCCCATTCATTTAAAAAATAACACAATTCTCCACAACAAGATACAGAATAATGTCAATAAGGCATGTTGAAGACACAAATATGAGGTCTGAGGTAGTATAAAGGAAGATAACAAAATACATTGTTTACCATTTCAGCATTGCTTGGAGAGGGGGCATCACTGTTTAGTGTTTCAAATTACAAATTATATGTTTTAGATAAATATAACATTTTTCAAAATTAAATAGATTTTGGGAAACAATTCTTTTCTTTAGACCTCTATAATAGAAAGCTCTATAGTAACAAGCAGGCAGATTGTATGTTCTATAAGTTCCTATCACAACTTTCTTAGGCATACTTACTCGTATAACTCGATGAAATTTACTGTTGTTATAATATCCTCTCCTTGCCTTGGAATTTGCAAGATAAACAAAAATAAAAAACACAACATTATTAAAAGTCAATATCAATAAAGTTTTTAACGCTAAATGAGTCATTATGATGCTGGACAAAAACATAATTCGATGTACTCCTTAGTGCTAAAGAATTGACCTTGATACCAATACACTCCTGGTGGGAACAGTAGGAACAAAGCAACTGTTACATAATACAGTGAAAAAAACTGATCTCTATTCTCGCAACTTCATTGTGGTTAGATATGAGGTTTATTTTACTTGGGAGGTTACCTTGTCATGATAAGACTGTCAGATATGATACCCTAACTTGCAAATAAATTCAAAATTAAGACTGCACACTATTAAAATTGACCATAATTTGCTTTTGAATAGAAAGGAGACAAGTGTTCCTTTAGCCCTACCATGTTACTATAGAAGTAATCAAACAAATGAATTAGCTCATATCCTTTTTTCACTCTACTTGTAAACATGATAAACTACAAAATATTTTAAAACCAGGAGCACTAAACTTCACTTAGTAAACCAAACTAAGATACTTACTAAACTTATGCAGAAACATTGATGCACAGCCAATTAAGCTACAACAAGTACCCTATAAGAAATACATACCAGTTCAGCAAAGTTTCGGCATGTTTTAGGAGTATGCCTCCAGTACAGCTCAATCATAATATCTCCCTTGAATGAAAAAAGGCAAGGCATTGTCTTAGAGATGTGTTGCATTATAGCAACAAAAAGTTGCAAGTTTATTGTGCAAGTATCTTATTCTTCTTTCAGCACCATATGAGATCCACACTTTGGCGTACCAACTGTTTCCAAATATGTGTGTCCTGTACTTTGTGCAAAAGTTTCTCCAGGCCATCAAGGCTGGGGTCCATTTTGAAATTGTTGGTGTATAATAATTATTGACCACCATGGGCACGTTTTCCTGGGATCTTGCTGGTAAGACAAAGTGTCCTTGTGGATGATGTGCCCAAGAAAATCCAGTTGTCAACCGTGAATGGTTTTCGGGAGCTCACATTCTTGACCAAATCCAATTAAAATTGATTCATTCATTTCATGTACGGTGTATGAAGTTCTTAACATATGGCAATAAAACCACATCGCAGTGGCTTTTAATTTGTTCCTACTCTTTGTTGACAGAGTCCAAGATTTGCTGCCACACAGATACCATAGAGAGTCTGCGATCTTTAAAAACATTACTCATTTTATTGAAGCTGGTTTTTGAGATGGTGATTCAGCGTTTGATTTCCTTTTCGCATAAGTCATCAGATGTAATTAGGCTTCCAAGATAGTTAAACTCATTGACTTGTTCAATTTTGTCATCATCAAAAGTTACGTAGACAGGAGCTTTATCATGACATGAGTCGTATGCTTTTTATGAGCTACGTTTCGAGAGATACTTCTCCCATCATC
>JANTCA010077183.1:0-14921 GCA_024741275.1 Chironex yamaguchii
TAGTATAGTATAGTATAGTATAGTATAGTATAGTATAGTATAGTATAGTATAGTGTAGTATAGTATAGTATAGTATAACATAATATAGTATGGCGCAAATGACAGAATAAAATATACCATCATCTTCAAATGAATATCGTACATGACGGAGATCACAACTGGCAACGATATCTATATTAGACGTACCTGGGTACTAGTAATGTACTGGTCTATTTCTTCAGTTTCACAAGCGTCCGTTCTACAATGAAGGATTTTCCTCTCAACTCCTTGCAGCCAGTGATTGAGTTCTTTCAACAATGCTTCAAGTACTTCCAACGTGAATTGCGGAGGACTGGGTGGTTGATTTGAAATCTGAAGTGTCGTACAAAGTGCTTGCCACTTCTCACTCAGTGCTCCTTGTTGACACGCAACAGATGACGCGAAACGTCCACTTGGGCACATGCTCAGAATGGTCACGGTGTTGCTGTTAAGTCTCTCGATTAATTGGCCTGCTTGTTCAATTTGCGCTTTGTGTCCCTACAAACATCAAGAAAAAAAAATCGTATTTCAAGTATGCACCATTAAGCAACAACAAAATGACAAGTGTCAAGCCAACGAAATGTCAGCAAGTTATATAACACAAATATTCCTATTCTAGTGCTTTCTCCGAAAATGAAGCAGTAAAAGCATCTGCTAGCTCACCAAGCGACCCAATTAGGGTGGTACAAAGGTCAAATATGTAAAACACTAAAGCTCTCCTGAACTAATCATAGTATGACATTGAATTGGCGCTATTTGCATGGCAAATTCTATAAAATTGCTTTAAAGGAGACTACAACTCAGCTCATATTTGGTTGCACGTGGAACAGCTCGTCGTGACTGTGGTACACATGGCGGATTACAATGTGTCACCACTTACCCGAAGTTTGGGGCCCTAGTGTACAGTCACACTTTCCGTAGTGTGCAATAACACTTTCCACAATGTACAGTAACACTTTCCATAGTGTAAAGTAACACTTTCGATAGTGTACAACCACTCTTCCTGTAGTGAACAGTCACACTTTCCACAGCGTATAGCAACATGTTTTGCACTATACAAGAGCTTTTCATAGTGTATAGAAACACTTTTTACAGCATACAGTAACACGACTGTATTCAAGGAATACACCAGGACATGTTTACTGTACAAGGTTCCAACAACAAATGATAATTAATTGATTAATATACCAAATCATGGTTAACGGTTGACAAATACCTCTAACAATTACTTGGTACGTCACAGTGGCGACAAAACAGCTGTCAATAAATGAAACATAATCAAGAACGACTGTCCTTACCTTTTGCAAAGATAGACGCTGATCTTCTTTCACTTGAGTCCTAGATTTCTTTTCGAGTGAGCTAAGAGTAACGTCAAGGTTCTGCACATCGTCCTCAAACTCTCGAATACGCTTTGTAAGGTCATCTAGTTTTCGTGTCCTAGAAGTTACTTGCTCCGTGATCTCATCCCAGAGTTTTGAGAGTATAGTCACTTGACGATTTACCGTGCTCTTGTCTCCAGGGCTGACGATACTACACAGGGAGTCAGCAGCTGCTTTTACCATATCCACATGTCTTGAACGAGTTACCACTTCATTTGCGATTACCTGAACAACGTCGAGAAACCAACATTGCGATAAACTGTTTATTCTGACTTCATAGGTATACTTAGCAAAACAGCCTCAAATATAACATACCGTTACCCTTATTCTAATTATCCATCCCAGAATTAAATGTCATATTAACGGATGCAATTTCACTAGAATGTGCAATTCACCAATGGCAATGCAATAAAAACTATCTATTTTAACCTTAAGCAACTATGACGGAGTGTAACAGAGATCTTAACTCAGATCACAAAACTGAAACAAACGATTTAATTAAATATTACAAAGGTCAGAAATGAGTTGAGTCCTTATATTTTACTTACTTTCGCAATACGCTTTGGATCCGAAATGACCATTTAAAGCATCATTAAAGCGAAAATAGAATCTTAGGAATTGTAAGTAACTTTTAACCATTGTTAGAGGTGACATCCTTGTAAATGCAAAGACAGTGGAATGTTCATATTTTTGTAGGTTATCGTTACCGTGACTAGCAATGCTTGGTACATTGCATTTGTCGTTGTTAGGGGTGACACAGATACTATTCTCAGCCCCCTATGCACTACTCTGCCCCGTTCTCTTTCCTTCGCCACAGCTGTACCAGTAAAGCAATGCAGTCAATCAGTTCCCATAAGGCATCTCTCAACATCTTATCTTACCGATAGGCCATCCGGACACATGTGTTTGGCAAAGAATATTTCACGTCCTTGTTAACACAAGTTGAAACCCAGACGTAAGGGACAAATTCATTAATTTTCAATTGTATTTTTGACTTCAGCTTCCGTACGTGCAAGATATATTTATGATACCTCAGCAGACATAGATGGATACATAAGTACACAACGAGACAGATAAAAATCATGCATAGACCGACGGACGGACGGATGAATAGATATAAAGTTTCTTTATCAATACCCCCCAAATGGTTATTCATTATACCACTAACGTAAAAATACGAATGACCACTTTTGAGTTCTATACCTGGCAGCTGGCAAAATATCCCTGCAGTTCGATGCTGTCATATTTTCCCAATGGCTGCTTTATTAGCTGCTCAATATCTCTAAGCCAGGTCATTGTCGTTTCCACGCGCTCAGTATAGAGCTCCCAGCTGCTTAGTGCTACTCTTAGATGTCGAGTTTTATCAGACAAGGTAGCATTTAGTGCATTCCACGCGGTTTCCAATGTTGATAGCAATTCACCTGCTTTTCTGGAGATGCTGTCAGGAGACCTTACGCGAAGTCGCTTGCCTTCATCAACTAAAGTTGTGTATGCTAGGCGATGTTTTGAAATTTCACGTTGGCACTCCTAAAAATAGCAAAGGAAATAAACACAGAGAATGACAAGTCTGTCAAATGCATTTTGTCAGTGACTCTGACAGTAAGTTCCTTTAATAACTTGCCCATGACTTTTAAGAAAGCAATTAACTACAACAAATTTGGAGCGCTAAATAGTACACGGATCCACTGAAATATTAATCTGTAATTTTATCGCCCTTTCCAAGAAGACAACGATCTATCCACGAATTTTCGTCAAACAACACCTTAGTAATGCGTCAAGGAACCAGTCCCCCTTTCGATGCTTCAGGAGCTTCGACTGACCGATTATAAACAGTATAACATACAAAGCAAACAGATGCACTATCGAGACAGGCTCTTCGGCCACGCTTTCTCTCTAAAGATAATAAAACATTATTCAAAGTCATTGTAGGCTCCATTCAGGTGATCACTCTCTTGACTGTTACTACTGCTAACAAAAATTGGTAGCTTTACCACCACCCCTTTAAGAAGAGAACCATTTATCCACTGTCTGTCTCCCTGTCTCAGTGGGTTAGACCTGTTTATTTTGGTCAGAAATACAACGATCACGACTACTCTAGCTAATTACTGGCGACACTGTCGAAAGTTCCTACCAAGGAAATATTCGCAATATACTTGCTGTCTGGAAGATTATATGCCCCATGGTAAATTATGAAAAGCAGTTCCCGTTACAAGTTGTTTGCGACAAAATTCCACTAACATACAAGTACCCAGTGAGTGTTGGCAGCAATTTTGATAGAAAGCTGCGTTAGGTCACAAGCTGTACCTTAAAGCACTAAAATAATAACAACAGACGATAAGTTGTTGAGTTTGGAAATTCAAAGGTATCCTATCATCTGCAGCTTGTTACCTCCCCCCGAAGGTTACGTTTTTGTCAGGGTTTGTCAGTCTGTCTGTCTGTCTGTCTGGATGTTTATTAGCACGATAACTCAAAAACTTATGGATTAATTTTGACGAAATTTTCAGTGTCCCACTTGGGACGAAGAACAAATTATTGATTTGGGGGATGATCCAAATGAAATCCTGGAAATCCTGGATCACGTTTTCGGTAACGAAACTAAGTTACCATATTTGGCAATGAAATCTTCTTGAAATTTACTAGCAAGGAAATCGTCGTCATAATCCTGGCTTGGTGGAGGTTTGCTCTCTCGAAGTAGTTTCAATTTTGCATGTCAAAAAACACTTAAAATCAAACCAAAATTTGAAAAAAAATGTCCTTGCAAAATTCGCCAGACGTGATACACACTACACTATTCCTTAAATTTAGCTTAAAGTTCATAAAACAGCACCAACAAACAGGCCTTCTTCTAGCTTTTACATTATTTAGTTCCTTGCCAACCTACTAGCAAAATCTAAAACATGCAAAAGTTCAGAAGTATCACAAACTTGATTCAATGATCCTTTATACCACAGTTAAAGCAGCGTAATGACGGATGTATTACTGCTCTCCCTCTCTCGAAAATCATGCTTCTTCCTTTACTCAGACCCTGATGAAGTCATAGGTAGTTGATAAGCAATAAATCGCTCTACAAACAGCAACGACAACGGCCGAATAGTACATATTAAAACTCTAGTCAAATCAAAACAGTTTATATAACACGCTTCAAACTTAACAATAACTGATCCAAAGCAAATCTTGAACATAAGAGAATTTCATGTCATCAAACATGGCAACTAGCAACAATTACTAAAAGAACTTACAACATTTAATTCAAACTCTTCCTTTAATCGTTCAATGCTCGATGCGCTTGATGACGAGGGACCATCTTGTACTTTGGTCTCCATTGTACGCAATAAAGTCAACTTCTCTTTCGCAAGTCTACGAAACGTTTCCCAGCGTGCGCTTCTCTCTTCCGATGTTCGTCGAAAATGTTCAAGGCGACTTAGTATTTTCTTCCAATGATCATTTAAACGCGTCAGTTGCAGTTCAAGATCAATTTTCGAAGTCGAATTGAGTCGATCATGAATATCCAGTTGTTCAGCCAAAAGGCGAATTTTCTCAAGTTCCAGCTCACACGATACAATTTCCTCCTATAAAATATAAAGCAATACGAACCACAAGAAACGACATTAATCAACAAATTTTGTCTCGATGAAACAGCAAGGCCGTATCCAAACTATATCAAAGGCCTCAACACTTCTGTAATTCTCGCTAATTTTTATCTGACTATTTTCCTGTGAAAAATAAGACTGCAAGCTACCTTACGTAGCAGCTAGTAACCCTTCACATAAAAAACTTGGTAAGGATACCACATGAACTATTTTCTGGTCCCTTAACCTCGACTGCATTCTCAAGCACCGGATTATTTCTCGCTGAGACGTCATCTTACCCTAAGTATTTCCCCATGTATTTCAATCCGACATTAGGAACTTTACAAAAGCCCAAAGCGCCATATTTTAAACTCTATTTCACTCTAGCTCTAGGCTTGAAAGAACTGGTCTACTGAAGTCCTACCATGATCGAATTTGCATCGACTTCAATACAATGCTTACAAGCTAGACAGTTCAGGCGTACTTTCTAGGTACTTTATAACGATTGCGTTTATATGAAGATATGTCTTGTAATATACAACAGAACCTCATTACGGACACATACAAACGAATGCAAAACTAGTATTTAATGAGATTTGCTACAGCCAACGAGGAATCTAGTCAGGAACGTTGGAAAAGCATTAATATTTACTGCACGAAAAACATGCAAGTATTCTGGCAAAAGTGTCTAATTTCTATGGGGCGCCAAACCTAAATCCATTGTCCTTGTGTTTATACGGCATTCAAAGCAGATTTTGATAGCAATCATACTATGGGAAATCAAACAGCTTCCTTTAAAAGTAGAGTTCGAAGCCACCTAGATCAAACTCCATATAAACAAAAATTAAGTTTGATTTAAGCCATTAAAATGATTTACACACTCTACTATCCAACCCAAAACAGATTGGATCATCCATTGTTTGCTTGGGTGGGGTCTAGGAATGCGAGTATTTTATACTGACGCTTCACTCGATCTCTAAATTGCCAAATACCACATTTTTACTGTTAGTGTTGAACTAACACTTGTTCAGAAGATCCTGATAAAAGCGTAAAATAGAAGTCAATGGTAAGCAAGATTCTGAGCGACTACGTCCTCAGTATAAGTGAAATTTGGACCATTTACTTGATGCAACAAACAGCAACAGTGCCTTGCGACAAAACATACTTGTTACGCGCTACAATGTTGTAGATGAGTGCACGTTAGCTTATTGAGAATATACCCTTGAAAGCAGTAAATGAACATGAACAAGCCCTGTACAATTTGTGCCATTTCTTGTCTAATAGACATGTAATCAAAGGAAACAATTTGCGCAATTTACAAAATACAACCAGTTTAGAAACTGTAGTATTACCTGTGTTGGTACACTTGGTTTTTCTTGAATTGTCGGATTCTTTTCTTCATTCACAAGTGCTCGATCGACTTTTTCAAGCCGCCCAATAACAGCTGATGACCTTTCATTAAACTTCGTGACATCCTTTTTCAGTCGTCGTAGCTGCTTCGTACTTTCATTTAGTTTAGTCTGAAATTGACTGATTTCTGCTTCCGCTGACTGCACTTGCAGCATCATCCCATGATTACTTCCTCTGCTTTCATCTCGCACTGGATACTGATGTTTATATAGAACTTGTTCAAGCTGATTGCGACGACTATCGCCATCTTGATCAAGATCCTATGAGCAAAGGAGGAAAATGGTAAATGTAACAGAAATGTCTGCACCCTTCAAAATATAACTAATCATTCTTAACATTTGACCACTTTACTGTCGGGTCAAGCATCAGTAATTTCCATTTAGGAATAAAGAAGGTCTTTCAGGTACAAAACCATACCGTGTCTGAGAGCATACAACCAAGAAAGAACTAACACTATTACTGGCAACCGAAGTTGAATAGGATCCAGGAAATTTTAAAGGATTCTTTAACATCATCCGATAGGGCAATTTTTTCGTATTTGTGCATATATACACATATTGTAATGTCAAAAGAAATCAATTCTGAAAACAACGTTGCAAATTGACACTTTATATTTTAACGGAGGAGTGCGTATATGACATTATCATTATAGGACTACAACGTATTTGACTGGAATCACAATATGTTTGGCGGAGATCTGAGTGATTGTCTAGTTATAAATGTAATTGCTTGAGTTAACATCAAGTGGTCAGAGAAAGAGAAGCCACGTATGAGAATGCTTTTTTACAATGCTAGATGCGATGTAAAAGCAACAACAAGTACCACTTTCAGAATCACATTTCATTTAGATATACCTGGTATTTCCGTATTTGATCATCGATTGAGAGGACTCGCCATTGATCGACTGCTGTCTGCGAAGCCCTCATCCAGGAGTTTGTGTCTTCCAGAAGCTGTCGCACATCCGCCCACTGACCGACTTCATCCTCCAGCCTTTTAATACAACATCAAGAAAAAAGGACGAGAAATAAACATAAGAAGAGACAACACTCAAATATTTCTGCACGCAGTATACAGTTAGACACATTTGGCACACTAGAAGTTTTATGTACTTTTATAGGGCGGAAAGCAAGTTTACAACCGACTACGAAATTCACAACATAGCGAGTTTCAGATAGAAGTAGACGCGGTAGTATTGTTTGAGAAACAGAACATGACTAGCAAATAGCAATAATAGACAACGTTTGCAGGTTGCAGTTCTCTATGGTCGACTCTTCGCTAGATAATCTCGGAAAAGTATTGTCAGAGAAAACGCAGTAGCTACACAGTATTTAGCATGACATAACTGCGTACTTTACATTGTCGTATACTCTCACACACATTTGCCATCTTCAAAAGATACAAGATTAGTGCATCAACTGCTGGGAGCACACTGAATAGTCCATATATCTAGATATAACATAAGACTGAACAGGGCAGTAACGTCGATTAAGGGTGGATTTTGTGGAAAACATATATTCTAGTGTCAATTTAAAAAAACCGATTGCAAATGAGATTAAAATGTAATGAGAATTGCAAATATGCTATTGCCTGATAGGGACACTTATAAGGGAAACAGGATTCCCTTAGCATCAAGAACGGGAATCATCCTCCGCTATTTTAAGGTATACATAAGTTCCCGCTAAAGTAAAAATTGGTATTTGAAATAGAAAACCCGCAAATGTCACACACAAGGACCCGGACTTTGACACTATTTAAAAAGGAGTCGATTTGTTATTCCTTGATCCCTCTAATTAATCAAGGATACAAAATACCAGCAGTTGTGATCCATGAGTGATCAAGATGTCTACCTTGATACCTAGATCATACAATTAGCTAATTTAATGCACAAAAATGTCACGTTTGATTTAAATTATCTGCATGTGAAGAAATATAGTCGAATACAATTATTTTATTCGACATACCCTGTCGCATTATACGACATGGATGCGACTTCAAATCAAACGTCGTTTTGACATCAGTCGAATATAATACATAAATTAAATACATCATTGAAATAATGTATTACAGTCGATCTCGAGGCTAAGCATGCGTATTACAGTTTATCTTAAGCGCGCCAAAAGTCGGTTGCCCTGACCACGCGTGTTTTTTACAGTTTCTATAGTTACTCCCAATACTCGACCAAGTCTCCATAGTTCACGTTCGGTAGTGATATTATATTGTATTTTATTCCAAACATTAAATTCGACGTTTGGCGTGAAATTCTTTTTAAAGTTGTATAGAAGTCGAATATAGTTTAATTGTATTCGACACATGTAAAATACGACGTTTGATCCAGGCCTTTAAGTGCAATGATTGAGTCTGTAAAATGCTCTTCAATTCGGGTCTGATGACAAGCATTGTATTTGATCATTGTTTATTACCTGCCGTCTATTTTACGAAAAGGAAACAAAATATCTCTTGTTTACTCACCGGCTCAATGAAATTCGCGCATTTTCTTTTAAATCGTCAAAGATAGCAATCAAACGGCCATGTTTGTTGTATTTATGCGCACTCTCTGTCGTTAGAAAACGATGGCAAATGCTATCAAAGATTCCTGCTACGCTTCCCAAACAAGCTTTGAATACCTCCAAATCATCAAGATACGTCTGTCAGGCAGAATATCAAAACAATTTGTCATGCAAAATAGCGGACAATGTTACCAAAATAATAGTTCGGAGTTGGAACGCTGAGTAAATATGCTATAATTACGCTGTACGTTATAATATTGACAATGCCGACAATACCGTCGTTAGCACTTCGTTTACGTCTTCATTATTACGTTGTTTACGTTTTCATTGTTATCGTTTACGTCGTCATTATTATCGTTTATGTCATCATTATTATCGTTTACGTCGTCATTATTACCTTTTATGTCGTAATGATAACCGAGAACATCGTCGTTCATATAGTCGTGTGGTCCTTTCGTGAACATTGTAGTTTCCAGTTTGGCGAGCTCGTCAAGGGTCCCCTCATCTTCAGAATATTCATGTGAAATATCCATCAGGACTTCCCCTTTACGCAAAAAAGGCTATAAATGATTACAATCAGATGTCTCATATATTCAGAATGTTATGATTGCGAAATACGACCAAGTGGCATATGATTCAACAGACTGTTTTCCTAATTTAACAATCAACATGATGGACAAGATAACACCTAGGGCAGACTGGGATTTAATGGGCTGCACTGAAGCCGCTTTAAAACTACGTTAAAATCAGAAAATATTCAATGCCAGGAATATCAATAATACCCTCAAAATCAATTACTCTAATACTGAAGCACCTATTTAGGGTTACCCGCGAGTGGTATCTTAGCGATAGCAGGCAGCTCTGTATATCTTGGCAGTGAAAGGCGGCGCTAACGTGGATGGAAGGCCTGGATATCTCCGACACAGAAGAGTTGTTTGAAAGACTTAATAGACCTCTAACTTAGGAGATATAGTATTTTGGTACACGACAGAAAACTGCTTAAGAATGGTCCTGAAAAGAAACTTTTGTACAACAGGGATATTATACCATCAACAAATAAGTCGGATTAGCGCTCACAAAGAAGCACTCAGGAGGATGTGTGTTACCATTTGTTTGAACCTCAGGGTAGACTGTACCTCGCTGAGTTATAAATAAGTCATACTCTGTGAAAATAATGTTCTGTAGCTACCGAAACCCAAACAATAAATTTCCTTGAAACACATCAAACATGTCTTCATTATTGGCAATTAAATATTGGCAATTATATTTTGTCTTTTTCGTCGGATTATAAACAAAATGTTACCAAAATCCCACTTTGAGTGTAATTTACGAAACATGAGGGTCATAAAATTGTCAAATGCCACTTATAAAACAAGTATTTAATATAAAGAACTAACACTCTTTTGCACCATATAGTACTGGGTTTGTGTTCATGATTACCAGAAACTGACCACGAGCATAACACTATACGATTTTAACTACAATGACCAAATACTTTGTGTAACCCAAACCTACTAATACATGCTTGTAGCGTGTTCTCTTTTTCGAGAATATCCCGAGAATATCCCTTGTATGTTCACGTAGGTTCAAGATACGTTCGCTTGACCGTTTTACATGACGATGCAGCTGGACAAAAAATTATATCGTGAAACGCAGAAGTGTATTGAAACTACTATCGCTGTTATTTGGTAAATTCTGAACATATGCTGACATATATAAAAGCCAAATCAACACCTTAGTTATCCTGAATATAAATATAAATTATGCATATTACTGTTCTTAGCTTATAAAATTCAAGTATAGACTATAACTAAACATAATTATGTCACCAATTCTGAGATGATGATGATCACTTACCCTCAACTTCGACCGCACTCGAATTTGCGATGCGATGGATGATGCTAGCGAGCTGCCTCCAAAAAGAGTCAATTCAGATTCCTTTGCGATCAACCACGATTCCAAATCTTTACAGTCTGATTCATATCTCTCCATCTGAGATCGAAATTCACTGAAGTTGTTCAACCAAGATGAGATATTATTACTTAATGCTCGTATCCTTTCTTTGACAACATCGCTGTCGTTCAGAAGATTCACTAAGAACTTATTCGAAGTTCGACGTTCTATACTAGCTTGGAAAACACTCGAGGCTGTATCAACATCATTGGATAGTTGCGAGAGCTCATCGTTTAAAAGCTAAACAAGAAAAGTACAGGATGGCATTAGCCTTGTGGAAGACGCAGAGAAAATTTTCAAAAAAACCCCCAAAACAACGAGTATTGATGATGAGCGATGAATTTGCAAGGAATTTTGAAAGTCTCCAAGTGACCGCTACATACTTGCCGCGATAGACTTGATCAAAGAAAACAATAACCCACTAGCATACTTGATATGACCAAGGATAACAACATGACAGGTCAATAAAATCCTTACAACAAGGATAAGTCATGGACAAAACGACACGCACCTGCCTTTTCAGAGCATCTTTACGTCGTAGTAACCAAAATATCCCTTGTACGAACCGACTATGATCAAAATCTGCGACCTTTATTAACAGTAGATCATGGGTACCAAGTTGGATGTAAATTTTCTTGTTTTATTCTTATGGTTTAACTAAGCATTCACATTTTCGGTCCATTTTCCGGCTTTTTCACTTTCAAAAAATTCAGAGCACTGCCGTCCAAACAAAATGCCTAACATGAATACCGAATCAGCTGTGTCTTAAATGTTTTTAATTTTCTGAATACGTTGAACACAAACGAACACTTTAGGTTTCATCATGGCAGGAGTAATGTTACTCTCAAGACCATTTGAATCAAACAATACACTATCTAGCAACAATACAACACCTTCAACAATTATGTTACACCACTGCCATTTGGTGTGAGCCCATTTGGGTTGTGAGTGTGAAATACAACATCCTTAATGCCCCTTAACACCAATGCGAACATGTATTAATAGAGGCATGGTGGAGTGAAGTTTGACTATTTAGAAAACTTTACCAAGGAGATATTCGTCGAGTTGCTAGGATGTCGTCGTTAGATGCTTGGTTCAAATCCTAGTTATGTGGGCTGTTTAATGTGTACAAATTGGGTCGCCTGCTCCAACTACGGTAAAGACCCAGCATTTAATCCTTTTCATTTTTAGATTAAAAATCTAAGACCCGTGTACAGCCAACTCGCTTAAGATTCGGAAATTCTCATCTTTAACTGGGCACACCAACCACAAATGAAGAGATTCCGGCGCTTCACTCGACAATATGATTTAGTGTACACGATTATGCATTCTTCTAATCTAGAAGTTGAAGTCTTAATTTCGATGTTCTTTTGGATGTGAAAACAATCCCGACACTCATATTATAGAAATAAATTTTGTTCATCAAAACGTCTTGAATACTGTTGATAAGATTTATTAAATTGATCCGAAAACGTGATATGCAAAAACATGACCCTGTTTACGACGCAATAAGATAACCAACGAGAAAACAAAACAATGACACTAACAAACAAACGAACGAACGAACGTACGAAAATCACCTCCATTTGCCTTGTATCACGTGATACTCGGCTCTGCACATCAGTGGAAACTTGCAAGCGAGCAAAAGCGGACTCCGTCTCCTCAAGGCGGGTCAGAATAGTAAAGTACTCTGCCTGACTACACCAAAGTTCTCTTAGCACTTCCAACATCAAAATAAAGTCATTTAGTCCACTTTTACTTCGTCGTACTCTGCCTGAGACGGATGCAACACGTTCCCGGTTCACATTTGTAAGGGTTGGTGAGCAATGCATCAATTCCTGCTGCATGTCAGACAATTCCAGTACTTGTTTCTCTGCTTGACTTATTTCTCTAGTTGCTTCCTGTAGAAAAATGGACAACGAACTATCTGAATGACGAGACAAGAACCTAGACCATGTCTCAGCATTAAAGAAACGCCGATCTCTAATAAAGCCAAGTCAAAATTATTAATTTTCACATGAACGCCACAGTAAACGCGACAAAGTTATCAAAGTGAAACTTAAAATTAACTTAGACCGTCGTTTTAAAAATAAAAATAAGACGATTTCTATCTTTGCTACCGACTTTTGCTTACCTGTTTTGGTCCCAGTCCTCTTTGTATATAAGTATCCATTTTTTGTTCTTTCTTTTCAACTCATTTTACGATCAAGACTTTACAGGTCTGAAATTCTCTACTGGAATCATTTTTTTCCAAAGAGCATTACAGTTGCAGATTTGGCTGTAAAATACGCTGGGTAAGTCATTGTCTTAAATTGTTTACTTATGTGTTATATAATTTATCAAGTAAAGAAAGATTGAGTGTTTGCCACACTGTTTATTGAGCAGTAGAAAAACATGCAAAATAACAGATGACCCTTTCAAAATATAATCAGTACCAATGTCTTTGTGAGTTTATATTGCTTTTTCCTGTTTTATTCAAAATCAATTAAACTTTTACTACTTAATTGAATTAACTTAAAAATTCCAAGAACAAATGCCTTAACGGGGGAAATAGTGACTAATTCTACAACAATCGCGACTCTCATATATGCATTCATATGCGTGTGATGTATGGCAATGAATATTTGACTAGTGATCATGCCAACTGAACAATGAAATTCTTTATATCAAAATACAGTCTACCTGTGCAACCCGGAGAGTCATCGTTACTTTTTCTTCACTGTGTCTATCTACATTGGATGACGTAATCTCCTCTGCTGATTTACATATGTCGTTAATGTCCTTTTCCAGTAAAGCTGATTTATTAATAAGAGTTTTGATGCGTGTGTACTTTTCTGTTGCTTCATCAATCGAGTCTCTTAACCACTGCCAATTTTCACGCAATTCCGCCAGGCGCCTCTGAAGTTCATTAGTAGTTTGCCACTTATCTTCCTCAGCAGTTCTGGTTACAGTGTTGAGGCTCGTTTCTATCTTGAGAAGTTCTTGTTTTGTGTCCTGGTATAAGTCAAAACCAAACACAAATATCAAAGCAAAAGAACATTAAAAACAAATATATTAAATCAGAAGCCATGAAATAAAAGACAAATAATAAATAAAAGACAACTATAGTACAAATACAATATCTCTTATAATGCAATATAGTACAGGAGAAGCGAAGAGCTGGGAAAGGAGAGGGCGAGGGAAGGAGGAGCTTGAGCACGAATGAAGACAAAGTGTGTGATGTGAGTCGTCAAATTTCTGCAATTTCAAGTGCAAAATAACAGCAGGCGTTATAACATTAAATGGAAGCACTGAGGACTTCTTGCGTTCATCATCCACTGACTATTGAGCGCTTCTATCCCCACCGCATTATAGACAGACAACTCGTCAATGAAGAAAACATTATGTGTGTGATTATTTTCAAAAGCGGAATCAGGAGGGAAAGTTATGGTGCGGAAAGAGAAACAATGAAAGAAAGAAAGGCGAAAGAAGAAAGAAAAGGGAAGGAAGAAAAGCGGAAGAAGAAAGATGCAGCGAAGACGCGAACAACACTATGGGGATGGTATACAGTATGTTATGCTATAGTCTGCTATGTAACACAATATCACCATAAACGAAGTCCTGTTCATGGAGACATTTATTCAGTTTAAAGAGAATAAACACGGGGCAGAACGTTTGGTTCTAAGGATTCACTGGACTTCAACAATATTTCAATGTGCAGTTTTAAAATTTGCGTATACCTTGCCCCCAAGCGAGCTGAGCATCTGCTTTCAAGAGAGTTACAACATACCCAGTAATTCCAAGTCATCGACAAAATTCGTTGTCAGAGTGTGCAAATGCACCGTAACAAACATTGAACAGCCAATCGTGACACGAACTAAAGATAAACTTGGAACATCTTTTAAAAGAAACCAGGTTCCTTTCTCGAATGCTTCGCGAATCATGTATATATATATATATAATACCACAACAGACACATTAATTTTTTGAGGTATTACAAATATCTGGCACTGACGAAGGCTTAAGCCGAAACACAGAAAAATTAATGAACTTCCCCTTACCCACCGCTGGGTTTCGTCTCGTGATACCAAGGACTTTGAATGTCC
>JANTCA010077194.1:0-14918 GCA_024741275.1 Chironex yamaguchii
GCCTAAGGCATCACAATGACTGGATTTGCCAATTTGGCTTTGCTCAATAGTTATGATTTATGAAGGTATCCAATCAAATTTTTGAAAATATACTGAATCCAAACAGCTTTAAGTCACTCTCAAAAGTAAATGGATTCTTCCTTGGACCAAGACACGCCACCAGCAAAGTCTCTGTGAGAGTCCTATCGTAGCCTTTCCTTTCATTTGCTAACAGACAGTCACAAAGCACACATACAAACAATTTGCCCTCTAAAGAAGAAATCATAGTTGGCATTGAAAATGTCTCTGGCTCTTTCAACCATAGCTATACCGTTGCCATGATCTGTGAGTATAAGCCGTAGTGAAAGGTCCTCAATACTTCTTGTGTGAACTTTATGCATCAGATGCTATATGCATCTGAAACATGGACCATGATCCAGGCTGACTTATACAAATTGGAGACCTTGCAGACGTTCGTCGTGTGCACGATTCTCTGTGTGTTCAGGCTTCAGCAACTACTTTTCGAGCTCTGTGATATGTGCACCGCACAGCCAACTTGTTATGCACCTGTGACACCTACCCAGGCTCAGCTATGTTCAGGACGTGCTCTTCCAGCCCAGGATGTCCGTTCTGATACCCGCAACTGCCAAGATGGCAGTGCATCAGGATACCTGCAAAGTGCACATGCAACAGTACAATTTCCAAAGACTTGAGTTGCTTCAAGACTAGCCAACTGGGGCCACAACTGACGCACAGTAATGAATAACCTACCTGTGGATAGAGGTCAGTTGGTGGCAATTTATATTGGGGAACGACTACAGCAGGCAACTGACGTCATACACAGCAGCCTTGTGTCGTGTCAAATGTTTTTTTTGTGGTCAGTGTATACTTAAGTATTTTGAACCTATTTCAGCTGAGTTCTCATTTGTCTATCTGCTTTTGCCATCCTTCTAAATATATTTTGGTGTATGAAAATGCTCTTGAAAACGTTGTAGTTTATCGCGTCTTGGGTCATAAGCTGTTTGTCATAGTTTTAAGCTACTAGCTGAGCAGGGAACAGCAAATGGATTAGATTTCAAAAGCATTCAAGTTGGGGGTGGGGGTACTCTATGAAGTGTGATGTCATGTCTCGTGACAGAAAAAGACTTTGTAGTTTATTACTGTATATATAACTACGTTTTGAGATAATTTCCCCCAGTTGTCAGGCAGCTGAAAATAGAATAGGACGGCTATTTGTTTCATCGTGCTGATCACCCTGGTGGTGGCTGATGAAAATGTCCTCAGTGGATTCATACTGTCACTTTGAATTTGTTGTATTTTTGTCTAGTACAGTTAAATTTCTACAAGAGTGCACTTTACCTAGAATCACTCATCTGCCACAGATTGTTGCCTTTAGTTAACTAGAAGCACTCCGAGAGCGCAAACGTCCGCCAAGCCAATATTATTATTCAAATAACAAGGTTTCCCAGCGATGATTCACTTTCACGAAAATATGACCAAATATGGTAACTGGGGTATCCCTCGTTAGCACTATGAAGGTTTCATTTCGGAAAAAGTTATCCAGAATCCAGGATTTCATTCAGATTATCCCCCAAAAATGTATCATTTGCTCCTTATCCCAGGTCGGACACTTCCTAAAAAGTTTGTCAAGTGTAAAGTTCTGCAAAGTTTTTATGTCAGCTTGCTTACAAACGAGCAGACAGACAGACAGGTAAACAGACAAACCCTGAAAAAACATAGCCTCTTGGCGTAGGCAATTATATGAATAACACAAACCGTCATTGTGAACTGAATGTTCGTCTTCTGTCATTGACATCAAAACTGCGATAGAGTGAAAGTTAATGCATCTCCAGTTGTTTGAATTTTATTTTTGGTTTGATGCGAGTAAGCCTTACAGTCTTCACTCACCCTCTTTTACCAAAAGCGTTCTTTTTGTTGTTGCTTTTTTTAAACCAGGGAGATGCTAAAGATTAAAGTTCTTCAGTGACTAGATCTCATGCTCAAGTGTTTTTGCGTGGCAAGATTACGATGTTACACTTTCTTGTGTTAATCTCAAGGCCCTTTTAAGCACCTTGAATATTTTACATGTACTTGCGTGATCAGAAGTTACTTTTACGTTACTTCCATCCATGCTTATCGGGTACTTTTCATCGGTCTTGAAGTAATGATCATTGGAATCATAGGTCTTATAATTTAATACGGGATTAGCTTTTGGCATCCTGCTGTTTCTACGTCTTTAGTACAAGATCAAAGAGGATGTGAGCAAGGCACTTTGGTTGAGGGTTATTTGCAACTATATTTCACACTTATTGAGAAATTTCTTATTAACAACGAATTGAAGGGATATCCATGGAAACGTGCATGTTTGACGTAGCTGCTCGTCTTTAACTGGTAACGAGGCGTCCACCATTTTGTGAAACGAGGCGTCCACCATTTTGTGAAACGAGGCGTCCACCATTTTGTGAAACGAGGCGTCCATTATTTTACGAAAAGAGGATTTCACCATTTTACGAAATGAGAGTACAAATCAAAACTGTATGTACTTCCGACCAACAGACAAGTGGGTATATCGGCGAGCGATGGTTGGTATTGGCGATAGTTATTCACAGATAAGCGCGTCATTTAGTTTGAGAACAGTGGCGGTGCTTTTGTCATAGTTAATTTCAAAGTGTGCCACATTTTCATTTCTCGAATAGACCGTTGTGGGGTTTTTTCCCGAAATTTTAACCCACAACGATGTTACCGGCCTATAGGGGTTTAATACATTGTAACGAATCTTGCATAATATAAGCCATCAACAAGAAACAGGCCTTATTTTTAATACAGAGCGATTGCTCCCGTGCGCGGTCGCCCGCGCGTAAATTTATCACCGAGATAAAAACATCGCTCGCTTGACATATACTCTTGGGTAAAGTAATGAAATTCACTTAATACGATTGCACGAGAAGAAAAAAATTTTTTACACTAAAGAACTAATCTAAAACTACTTTTGATCTTCCAGGGGTCGTGTTTGTATTGGTTTTCAGCTCATAAAATGACTTTTTAACTGTGTTTGTATCGATACAAGGTAGGGACCTCCCTAATGTTCATAGGAGTCTCAAGCCTTCAGAGCTTTGTAAAAAAATCTCTTTTTAGAATACTCTAAATTTAACTTTGCAATTTCAAAATTCTCACAAAACCTTGTATTATATTTAAGATCATGATGTCTCCGTTAAAATTTATTCCGAAGATTTTCTGGACATAGCCTGTTCATTATCTTATATGTCATGACTGATCGATCAAATGTAATATGTTTTAAAAACTTTTGCTACCAGTCATCCTTTATCCTGCAATTGTCGAAATGGTCCTGTCTTGATAACGTTGTAGTGATTCCATTCTGGAGTTGGAGACACTTCCCTATATGACATCAGCGTATCTGATGTGACTCTCGACAAGGCACGATAGAAATTGCTTAGTTGGGATTGCTAAGCAATGCTTTTTAGATTTTTTAGGAAGCAAGGCCCCCGCGTACTTTAGCTTTAAACTGGTCCTCATAACTGAGTCCTTGATCGATAATTTCTTTTTTCGTTTTATTTCTGAGCCATTTAATTTGAGTTTTCCTTGTTCGGCTATCTTATTAGTTCTATTTGGGTGGCCTATAAACATATTCAGTTTTTTGTGGATTAGCACTTTGTTTATTCTGTTTCACCCACTCAGAGATGATACCCAATTCATGTTGGGCTTTCCGAACCAACTCAGAGACACTAGAAGATGCCAACGATACTTGGGTACCATCAGCATACATGCCAGCTTTAGGTGCTTTCAAACAATTTTCAAAGTCATTTGGATACACTATGAACAGAAGAGGGCCCAAACTGGATCCTTGGAGAACCCCGCATGTGGCAGTCCTAGCCCTTGACTCATAGCTTTTAAGCTTGCCGTTTTGTTGTCTGTTTTCTAGTTATGATCTGAACCAGTTACTAGCTAATTCTCGGATTCCATATGCTTATAATTTTTCAAGCTAGAACTTATGGTCAACGGTATTGAATGCATTTTTCAGATCACGGGATACCGTCAAAGTAACCTGTTTGTGATCAATATTTTCATGCCGAGACTCTGCACTGTCAATTAAAGATGTTATCGTTGAGCAGAGTTTCTGAAAAGCTGATTGGCCAATCGTCAAGATGCCACGTGATTTTAGGTAATCATACATCTGGTCATGCACGACTCTTTTCAGACGTCTCGAAAAAACGGAGATAATTGCGATAGGTCTATAATTATTGGCATCATTCCTCGAGCCCGATTTGAAGATGGGAGGGACGCTCGCCAATTTCCAGATCTCAGGAAGGATGCCATGACGTAACGAGGAGTTAAAAATCATCTCTAACGGTTTACATATAACCTCTCCAGCATCCTTTTTTAGCTTAGTTGGAATCTTCTCGGGACTTGGTCCCTTTCCATTTTTGAACAGCTTGATGGAATTAAGTATGAAGATATCGCTAACAATATTAAACTTCACGACACTAGGATGCTTAACTACGTATTTTATGGGATCATCATTTGTCCGGTGTTCGATTTTGTCTGCCTAATACATCATTAAAATAATGAAGAACCCATAGCAAGCAGTTTACATTTTTCCCCGTCGAGTTTCAGAGAATCCATGCCTTCTATCTATTGATCTGAGGCTCAATATGGAATACCACCTTTTGATGAGCATACTGCAGACTGGCGTCAGTAAATCGTCAATTTCAAGGTTGTAATCTCATATCCTATGTCCTTGCAGTAGCAGTCGAGTACCCTATGATTCCACTTAGAAGCTTCAGGCGAAAGACCCGGGTTCGAAATTCATGTTGTCAAAATTTCAACAGTTCTACCCTTTACAAAGCACCAACCAGTTTACTTTTATCTGTAACTATTAAAACGACGAGCCAATAGGCAGACAAGAATTGTATGGATGGACGAGCAGGCTATAGTGACTAGAATTCTTTTCACCATCCCTATCGTCCAATGATGCCAGGCGACATCCGAAGGCCTTTTACCAAATTTGACGGAAGTGTTTAGCTCGCGGTGGGCTCGTAGTCTTAACAGGGAAGTGTGTATTTAGCAGACAACACTTCCAGTTAGTGGCACTGACTACTACTACGTAGTTCTTATTCAAATTAACAGGCAGTCGAGTAGTACTTTGCCTTCTTGAAAATAGCTGAGTAAAGACTATCTCTATTAAATTGGAGGAATTTATTGATTTTTAGCTTTCAAATACACGCTACGTAACTTTTTGTGTTGAGACCAAAGAATGTGGTTTATACAATTTGTATTACACACTTTAACAAACGAGCCCATTAAAGAGTTGTATAATATTCTGTGACATCAGTCTTATCAGAAGTCTACTAAAATAGCAGACTCGAACTTCTTTACTAAAACAATGAAGTTCTTAACTTTGGTTTTAATAAACTTACAATCAGACTGTTGCTTAAGCCAACTCGTCGTTACACTGAGTAAGAAATGCTTGCATGTATCCAATCCTGTCTATAACGGAACAGGCATGATACTGTTGTAATTTAGAAAATTTGCGGGAGAAGGAAGAAATATCTACACTTATAGATTATTATATATTTTAAGAAAAGACGAAACAAATAACATGCAATTACTAAAGCCACCTTCTGTTTAAATGATAGTGCTTTATAGGAAAGCAAAGCCTTACTTTTAGAATGGCCCCTTCCCCGAGATGTGATGTTAAATAGGGATACTTTTAAAGTGATTGAGGTTGATTTTCATTACTTTACTTTTGCAGTACGTTTTTAGTATCTTGTGTATCTCAATATATGCATGGGTTGCCTACTTTGTAAAACTTTTATGGAGTTTTTTAATGTTCTTAATAGCTTTTAGTTCCAAGAGGAGATTGTTCTGGTTTTTGGGCCTAAAACGAAATGCCTTTTTGACTTTTGAAACGTATTAGGAAAATTGGGCACAGTTTTGGCTGCGGCCTCTTTTGTCCTGTCAATGAACGTATGATGCAACTGTAAAGTGTATTTTTGTCCAGATTTCTATTTGTTTTGGATTCGCAGGAATCAGATAAGTTTACTCGACTCTTCCGTATTTAATTGTAGTATTCCCATAGACGTTTGCCGCGTGCTGCCATTTTTAAGGCCCCGGATCTTCATCATGGCAGTACACATAAGTTAGCTGTTAGCACAGATGGAAGTAAATGGAAGATATATTATTTTTAATCATGTCTTTACTGACAGGTTCAATCTTGATGTGCTGTGAGAGTAGAAATAGTTACTTGCAGTCTGTGGACTACAATGCCATTTCTTAACTGCAGTTCTTTGCTCGTTTGATTGACGTCATAGTGCCGACTAAGAATATAAACAAACGTTTAAAAGTCACGTACACAGCTCTATTTGCATGATTAAAATGAACAGGGATTTTCCATCCGCGTTATGGCATACCACAGAACACGTTTCCTGGTGACTCCGTGTTCTTGCAAATGATGAGTAAGACCTCTCATATGGTTGATGTTTTATATAGGGCATTGAACTTAAATTGGGAAGAAAATGAGAGAGAGCGTGCTCTTATGGCTGGGTCAAGTGATAAGAAGAGAGAGGGGTACGTTAGACAGAGGGTGCGGACGATGTAAGTGGGCCAGCGGAGGAGGGGAAGATCAAAAAGGAGAAAGAGAGACTGCGTACGTGAGAATATGGAGGCTGTGAGAGTGGTAGAGGAGGACACACGTGACCGGAAGCGATGGAAGAAGACGAACCGTAGTGGCGACCCCAGAAATGGGAATTAAGCCAGGAGAAGAAGATTGAATTTGAATGGCATTTGTAAGGGCAGTTGTTTGATGTACGTCCTTGCAGACGTTATTATTATCCAAGAAGATAGAAAAGGGGGACATGTCATTAACTTTTGTTATTGCTGTATCGCATTAATAGCGAAGTGTCAGAGTATTCGTTCTGTAAGTGGATTTTGCATCCACATTATCATAGGCCACATAACCCTAGTTCAAACCCCCATTATGCACCAGATGATGCAGGAAGAACCTTTAATTTCTATTAACCTGTTGCCGTCATGACCATGCCACTTTAGGATGCAACACGAGACATTGCATTGATAACAGTTCCATGGCTTCTAATTGACAATTCCCCAACGTAACGTGCTCGAGAGAGAGACATGGGTTTATTCTTTGTATACAGAGGTGACTGAACTGTCAACTCATCATTCGTTATTCTTCCGTCATTCAATTACTTATGTTATTACTTCTAAGTGTATCTTTTTAAGACAGGTTGATTCTTCTGGGAAGGGGCGCATCCAGCTTATATTGTGAGGGGTACTGAAG
This sequence comes from Chironex yamaguchii, assembly GCA_024741275.1. Lineage (NCBI taxonomy): Eukaryota > Metazoa > Cnidaria > Cubozoa > Chirodropida > Chirodropidae > Chironex > Chironex yamaguchii. The sequence goes on from JANTCA010077194.1 coordinate 7,295, forward strand.
TCTCTGATAGTCTTAATGCATTGCTCAGGCCAGCTTCAAAAAAGGTGCTATTGGCATACCATTGACATTTTGAATTACGCTTGACAATAGGATGTGCTCCGGCCAAAAGTGAGCACCCGCAAAATCAAAAGCCGATTAACTACTTACACATTGCTAGTGCTCAAGTCGCGTCACTTATTGGTTAAATTCAGTTATGAAATGATTAAAACTCGGACCGGGGAGTGCTCGAAAGCATGCGTTTAATCAGAAATATACAATGTTTAATGTTGTTTAAGCAGATGTCAATACCAGGGAATAAAAGTGAAGACATTAGATTTTAGTGAAGATCCAGTGGGTGCCAAAACAAAATTTTTTATACAAGCATTAAATTCTACTCTTGAAAATTTGAATGGTGCTCCTGCCCCTGTAGCACCCCCTAGACCCGCCATTGCTTAGGTGTAGTAGCACCCATGTTTCAAGCGGAGTGTAACGTATCCCGAGCTCGCTAAAATTGGAACGTCATTACCCCGATAAGCTAAGTTTTACATTCCATCGTCAAAATTCTATCCTTTGCTATAAGTAGCACTCGATTGCTGTTTTGAAAACTGAAAAAATTTCAAACGTGTCCCTGAGCCTACGGATACCAGTTCTCGGACACGTGACCATGAAAAAATTGACCTTGTTGAAGTTGAGTGACACAATGGAAGCTGTGTACAGTTGCTGATTCGGCAGAATTCAGTAATGTCATGGTGACCATGTCCAAGTCACGTGCAGGAAGACTTTTTGTCGCAGGTCATAGGAAGGCCTCAATGATGACAATGCTTTGAATTCTGTAACACATGATGAAGGTATAATAAGCTAGGCCTTTTATCTGGCATTACGTTTTCAGTGTCGAAGAAAGTGGGTTTATAGTACATTCTTCAAAATCTGTGTTGTGTGTTTCATGCTTTTTCCTGTCCAGGACCAGTTTGGACTCGGTTGAAATTGCACTAAAAATGAGCTTCTTTAGATTCTGCTGACAATGGCCAAACAGATGGAGGCGGAAATTGTATTGAAAAATGATGAAAGCTAATATGTCAGGATTTGTAGTTCTATGATTCCTCTTCCGTGTTCATTGTTCCCTTTTGATTTTGGACCTTTTCCATGAGATATAACGAAAATGAAGATATTGGCAAACGCACGAGTGTTTTTGCAAAGGATTGTATTTATCTGTTGAACTGTATTGTAGGATCGAACTGATTTGTATCGTAGGGCCATGAAGGTTTAGTCCTTTGCCTTAGGAGGCAGGGAAATTAGCACTGAAAGGTACCAATCATGGTATAGATTGGTACGAATCGTATGGTACTATCACGTACGAGACAAATCTAGGCAGTGGTTTAATATTGAACCAATTGATTGAAAAACCTTAGGTGTCTTGTTTAGGTATCAGCATGTTCTGTGCGCACCACTTCATTATCTAACTTTTTAGTAGATCAGTTGCAAGTTGCAGTAGATAATAAAAGATATTTTGGCATCGTAAAAATCAAGTTTTGCAATTATAACAACCCTTACCGTCTTCGGTACAGTTATCGGAAGCTGAGAATTATCAAATTGTTATCTTTATAGTTGACTTTTTAAGATGTCAAGTATGCTGAAAATAGCTTATTTTGATAGATTTCTCTGGTTAGTTACGGTTTATTATATTTAAGGCGTTAAACGAGAATGATTTTATTGTACTTTTATTGCTTCAGATAAAATACCTACTTTGGTTTTCATCTAAAAACAGTCTTTCTCGTCACGAAAACAAATTAATTTGCCTCTCGCCTGATTCGAGTGGACCTTTCTGCTTGTTCCTTTGTTTTTGAAGCACTTTAAGACCGTTTTTTAGAAATTTTTTTTTGCCTTTGGTAACAACGTTAAAACGGTTCACTAAAATTGCTTGTAGTACATTTTCCAGCTTTGGACTGGAGTGATTAGTTGAGGACCCAGGTATGTCCTCAAGCTGAAACATATATATATGTGACATGCAGAATAGTTTGTTGGATACGTTTACACTGTTATATACATACACATTGAGTTGGACGCACGGCGTCTGTCTTTCCGTCTAAGTACAACTTTTAATCGACTGGATTAAAGTGCAAATAATGTATATACTAGGGAGAGCTCCTATTTCTAATGCTATGTCTTTGCCGTTGATCCAATTTTAGGACATCGTAAGCTATCGCATCATTACCATGAGCCCATGCGCCCGATCAACGAACCACAACACCATCGGAAGCATCGACCTCATTCCAAAAAGAAAAGAAAACAGGAGAAGAAGGAAAAAGATAAGTATCCCAAATCGCCACAGAAAATACAGCCGATTAAACTACTTCCTCAGATAACCGAAAATAAGGAATTGTCAGTTGATGATTTAACTGATAAAGAAAATGAGGTCAAAGTATGGCCCAAAGATAAAAAAGATGGCACAGAGAAAAAACATAGGCATGAGAAAAGAAAAAGGCATCATCATCGCCATCATCGAGAGATATCATCTCAGGATAAGCTGGAATTCCGCATTCGCTCTGGAATTCAGACTCTGGAGGAAGAGAGGAAAGCTATACGGGACATCACAGGGGAAGTGGATTCAGATGCTGATGCGCGGGATTTGGATGACATCAAAAGTAAGTAGTCTTGCGTTGTTGTCTCTTTCTTTTTGTTTTGTTCGGTCTTTGCTTATGTCGTATCTTTTAACACTGTAGTCCACAAAATACGTGCAGGGTTCATAAAGTTCCTTAATGATGAGTAGAGAGTATACGTGAGCTAGATGGAGAACTTCAACAACTAGGCTGTGATATACAAATTCCAGTAGTATATCCTCTAACAAAGAAATCTCTTTACAGCTTGAGATATTTCTCTAAGCCTATATTCCATCAAAGCTTTATTACATGCATCTTAAACCAAAGTAATCAAATTTCTGGAAAGCATCTGCTTATATAGGTTTGAGGAGTCCACCTAGAAGCCAGTAGAACTCTTCAGAACAGTATAGAATGCTATAGAACACAGTAGAACATTCTAGAAGCTTTTAGAACAAAACAGAATCAAATGGAACTTTCAAGAAACTTCATGTAAATATTGTATCGGTGTTTTTCTTGCTGCACAGGGAAGCTTTCTAGAAGATTCTAAGTATATATAGCACTTTCTTGAAGGTTCTAGACATACATTTTCTAGAAGGTTCTAGACGTACATTTTCTTGAAGTACCTAGACGTCCATTACAGTTTATATGTTTGTCTGTTTGCCTCTTACTCGCTAGTCGTCTATAGCTTTGTTGTGAGCCACGCCGGATTGGCAAGGCAACTCCTGCATTTTTACCTGCAATCATTTTCAGAGATAGTCTGTTTAGTGGTACAGACTCGTACACGAAGTGGTGGACTGTAAAGCCGTAGATTTTGCTTAGATTTATCTTGCAACGCATAATAACCCGAATGGGAGATGATCTCGTCGTCATTATGTGACGTTACCATTGCATATTTTGGAACGTGCCGAAAGCACAATGAGTTTGAAGGTAAGAAGAACCAATTTCGTGTACAGACATTTTACTTTAAGTAATAATTGAAAGAGTGGGAAATTGTCGTTATCGTACTGGACTACAGGACAAGTATCTAGAAAACTACTTGCCGTAGGTTCTCACGTGTTGTTAATGGATTCAGTGTAAGACATAATAGCGTCAACAAAGAGATGAGACACAAAATGTTTGGTCACTCTTTACTGTACACAAGGATGTGCAGTGGTAGTAGCTACGTATTCGCCTTGAAAATGTACGACATTGCGCTAAAAACATACTTCAAACATTTTTTCATCTGATACCCTTCGGAGTATGAATCGTCAGAAAGGAAACTATAGATATATGGCAACCTATTTTACAAGAAACATGGATCTAAACCATCCAATTATAAACAAGAAACAAAAAGACAGAGAAACTAAGAAAAACAAAGCATTATTCGAAATGAAAAATTAATCTCTTTCTGCCTACCAATTTTCTTGTTTTAATGTAGACTGTAACACAATTTGGAGGACCTAATTATCATAAAATTATCGCCCTTGTACATTTTGGCACGTTTGTGAATCGGTTTTATTTGACAAGAAGCAACTGCAGAAAGTCTGTTTCTCAGTGGGCGTTGTTTCTAGATGGGTTTGGCTCCCTGTTGAGTGACTTCGATGTAAGAGGGAAACCTTACACTTCAAATTCCTAGAGGATGGTGAACATATGGATCATTCTGTAGAGGATTTAGATCAGAGACTGAAGACTAAGAACGAGACTGAGTACCTGGGCAAGTAAGGGGCGAGGTGGCAGTCTGTTAGACTGGTGAAGTAACAATTTAGAGCAACTGCACGGTAAAAAGCGGGATTAGGCTTCGATCCCGTGTTCAGTCCAATAATTGAATATTTGAACCCCCTTTTTGGTACGAAACTTGAAAATCACGTTGAAAATTTGCGACATTGCGCTGAAAACATACTTAGCAGCTTTTTTCGTGTGACACTCCTCAGAGTATGAAACGTCAGTAAGGAAAGTATATGTATATGGCAACCCTTTTATTTGAAATATGTATTGAATTTTCCAAGTGCCCTCTGCATGATGATATAGATATTAATAATTCTAATCAAGAGTATTCAGAGAGCGCAAATCTCCGACAATTCAATCTGAACAGGGGTTTTTCCCAAGGTGATTTCGTTGCTAATTGTGGTTTCGTGTACATATAATTGCCAAATATGGTAACTGGGTTTAATCCCCACGAAGACGTGCTAAATAACCTTAGTTTTATAAAGGTATCATGATCGTAAATGTGATCCAGAATCCAGGATTTGATCCGGGTCATCCCCTAAAAAGAATACGCTGGAACAAATCAGGTTACCAACTTACTGTAAAAATTTCACAACGAACCGCTCTTTGCTGTTTAAAACTCTTCTGACAACTAAACAATTTACCAACCGACAAACAAACGAACAAACCCCGATGAAAACATGATCTCATGGCGGACGTAATAAACGTATAGATCTGATAAGTGTTTGAGTTAAAGTTCACAGTTATAGAAGGAAATTGAAGAAAATGTTTAATACTCCTAATAAGTAAAATGAGTGATTCCTGAGAGCTTGAAAACTTACTTTATTTAACGGACCTTAAACTGACTTAGCCATAATGGTATTAAACCAGATAGCTAAGTTTGTGAAGAATATATACTGATTGAGGTCTTAACGTGTCATTGGAATATCAGGTATGGAAGTTTTCAGATTTATCGCAACATAATATAATACACTGTTTAAAACCTAAAAAATATTTTTCGAAATATTTTGGACAGAAGAACGGCACAAAACAGAGATGAAATTTACTCATCTCTAAAATGTAAAATTATGACCATTGTCGAGGTATTAACAACATAGGTATTACAATATTTAAAGACCATGACAGAAAATTGCTATAACTGCCGTTGTAAAGATTGAATCATTTGTAATGCATTTAGGCCTCATGAATGAATTGTACCGGCAGTCCTTGATAGCTTTTGGCTAATCACACGAATAGCGATGTAAAGCCCGCGTCGGATTTGAATATCACGGAATATGCTTAGGCAATGAGACAATATAAATAATGGACAGCGGTCTTGAAGCATAATTAATTGAAATCATGTGATCTCTACATTCCATATTTGGAAATTTGAATGGATACTACAAGGAAGCATCAGTAGCATCCAGTATTATGGTTATATGTAGCAAGGAAATATTATCAATATTTAGAATTAGATTTGCTATCCCGTAACATTGTTTTTGCTCTTTCGTGAGACCTTTTCCATATCCATTAGAAAGATAGCACCCTTGCCCCTTGTTAATTACTTAACCGTCGCAAAAATACAAATAACATCCATGCGTAATTGACCCTCGGATGACCTAAATCTTACGAAATTTGGCTGCTACATGTTGCACAATATTTTATTGAGATAAAATATTGAGTTTGTTGTTAACCACGTTTTGCTAATTACTGTTACTAAGCTAAGCAAAGTTCACAAAATGACCTCTTGTAAATCTTATAATTAAACCCGATAGGACTTTGCTGTAAACCTCTTGATCATTGAGAACTTTCGTGTCTGTAAAATTGACCTCAGCTTGATCCCAGATCATATCGTTACTCAGGGGCACACAACGACGTTGTCAAAACCTGTAAAAGCATCCGAGGTGCTGTGGGATAGTTTTCGTGTCACTCTGTGATAAGCTTAACATTTTTCGAAAATTAGAGCTTTGGTGATGGAGTATCATTTGAGAACGATTAAAGTTGCGATTGGACATGGCCGCCACTACTGAGCAACAGCAACAGTAGTCGTGCTTTAGACTGGGTTGTGTTATGTGGTCACACCTAAATTTGAGTTGTCTTATTTGCCTGCGTTAACCGTCGTATGATTGAGAAATTTCATGTATTTATTCTATATCAATGATCTTATCATTTGTGAAGGTAGACAGTGGTACAGAAATGTTCCTTGAAAGATACTCTTTAATGTTGAGCGCATCGTGCTTTAAAACATGGCAGAATTGTACGGTGAAAATCATGACAACAATTGTCTTTTCATGTTCTCTGCGAAGTGTCTGATGGCCGTAGAATTGCTGAAATTAATTCGTTTTGTCGTGAAAATACAGCTTTAAACAAACAAATTCTTTAAATTTATCCATGTTTTTTATGGAATATCTCTTACTATTTCTGAAATTGCAGTTGATAGGATGCCCATGTCAATCACCCATTGTTGTTGATCACCAAAGATTTATTTCAGTGAATGATGTTTTGATATTTATCAATATTACTCGTAAATCCGCATATTTTTGCTATAAAGAAAATTTACAAACATCAAAATGCGTTGTCTAGACTGAGATCATACTAACATAAACTTGTAGCTCCCAATTTTAATCTTTTTGATGCCACTTTGAAAAGAGACATAGCGAAACAATCTTCACTTGACTGTTTTCAGAGTATTGGCCTTCAGATGTGTTGCCTTATTAACCTATTAGGTTGTTATATACATATACTTTCCTTTCTGACGTTTCATACTCTGAGGAGTGTCAGACGAAAAAAGCTTTTAAGTATGATTTTAGCGCAATGTCGCAAATTTTCAAGGCGATAATAAAGTATTTCATTTCTCTCAAAGGAACTACCGTTTGGCAATTTTTCACTACAGAGGCACAGGTAAAAAAGGTATGCGAAAGTTTTCATGCAGTCAATCCACCTGTACCTTATGACGTTGAAAAGAGCCTATCACACAAACAAACGTAGTTGTAACTTGTTTGTATGCCGGTGTGAGGCATAATATGTTGGTTGCGCATCGCAGAGGTTGGATGACAGGATAACGTAGCACGTTCTCTCTTGTATTTAGCAAATGACAGTTTGTTCAGGAAAACAGCCATCTTGCTCTTACAAACAGTTAAATTCAACAAAAATATGACTTTTGAATCGATTGACACTGAATTGCAACATTGAGCATGCGCCAGGCTGTTCGCCGCGCTTTTGTAGTCGGGTGTGTTTTGATTGGCTGAGTTTGATATTTTATTTTATTTTTATTTTATTTTTATCTTATTTTTATTTTATTTTTATTTTATTTTTATTTTATTTTATTTTATTTTATTTTATTTTATTTTATTTTATTTTATTTT
>JANTCA010077216.1:0-14916 GCA_024741275.1 Chironex yamaguchii
CATACATACATACATACATGCATACATAACGTACATGCATACATACATACATGCATACATACATACATACATACATGCATACATAACGTACATTCATTCATCCATATACAGAGTGTGGCATTAAGTGGGAGCCAAAAATACTGGCAACCTCAAGGCTCTAAAACCAACACTCAAACCGATGTGACACGAAGGTTTGGTGAAGGATACTTCCATAAATTGGCGTTTTACGAGCCGAGATCCGACGGTAAGTAAGAAAGATATTATTAATGTTGATTTGTGTGTCAGCTTCAGCCGTTTTAAGTGCCAGCTAAATGTATTATTAATATATTTGTATATGTCAAAAGCTTAATTATCCGTCTTTATTTAACATACATAAAATCTGAATAAATGGATACTCTTTACCTTTGCAAACCACTCTTCAGAAACTTTGAAAAAGATTTCTGAAGAATTTCCCCACAGTCAAAAGTGTTGATTTCTTAACATTTGGACATATTTTGCTATCGATAATTACTAGGATAGTTTTAGTAAGAGGCTTTAGAACCCGTGTGAAATTCTTGAGTTTAAATATACATATTGATAAATAGTAAATAATATTAAGGTGTCAATTACTGCATATGAAGTAGTTTCCGTAATAGCATAACCTATACACCATTGTACAATCAAATGTTACGTTTGTAAGAACAGGTAGCCGACATGTATCTTTAAAAATCTCACAGATGTTACGTATCTTTCATTCCTTCGATGGCATTGCTATGTTAGTGATCGATGTTATTTTCACACGGTCTCGATCCAATTATCTCATGCTGTTTATTTCAATCAACAATGGATTCCTGGTAAACCCGTCTTTATTTTCTTGTTTTTCATCGTACACTAGCAGACTTTAAGTCGCTAGAGTAGGTTTGTTTTGACGGCAGGTCGTGAGAAAGGACTTGTCCCGAGAAAACTCACAATGAAATTCACGCAAGAGAGCCAATCAATAGTAATAGGAAATTCAGTTCACCATGCGTGCGTGTGAATATTACATGAATTTCAGAATGAAGATATTTAGAAGCTCTCGTTCGTTGTACCGTTACCATGGTCTTGGGCTTGTAGAAATCTGAGTCCACCTATGTTACAACTTGAAGAACTTGGTTCAATTCCCATAACGGACGACATCTCAGTTTATTGCTAAATGTTAATAGGCCCGTATCAGACTGCTTTATCTAATTATTGGTCAGTCCAGTAACCTCGTGAGATTATAGCAAATAAATTTAAACCACATGGAAAATTAAGAAGCAATTTATATTACGCTGAAAATCCACGTTTCAAAACTATACATGATCTATAGTAATAAATGAGTTTATTAGCTTATATGTAAGTCTATGATTACACGACAGTATAGAAAAAAGGCCTTAAGAACACAAAATATCTTTTTAATAGCATGAATATTCCTTATGAGCATACAATAATATTTTGTAACAACATAATGCCTTATAACATCTCAGCATGGACCAGGTGAAAGTCGCAATTTTTTGCAACGAAGAAATTATTCGACTATTTGAGGTCCTGCAAAAATCATTTAAACACGAATTGACAAATTAATCTGCCTTCTCTCTGTTGATGTATGTATCCTTAAGCCTTATGTTCATATATATTCATATATACATAACTGACGAGGCAACTGACTGACGTGATCTTTCCAAAGCTAAATGTCATATTTTGTTGATAATGCAAGATTTCTAAGAAATAATTACCACAATATATTACAATGCAAGGTATGAACTTTGATTACTAATGCTTACCTGAGCAAAATCCTTGATGCAATATTATTTTTTAAGAGAAAAGAACGAGTTTATGCCATCAGAGGTTCCAATCACTTATTTTCTCTTTTATGTCATGTCTTAAACAAATCATTTCTTTCACTGGTCATTTTTCACCGAGCTAACATAATGTATTCACCTCAGACTCACGTTCATTTGAAAATAATTGAGGTTACCAGTTATGTTTTGAAAACATTTCTATGCTTTGAAATAGCTAGTGCTCAACCTATTGGTAAACAATAGACTATTATCGATTCAGGCTTTGTTAAATACCCGTTTGTTGCATAGCAAAGTCTACATCAATCAGCTACTTATAGAATTCATAGGATAATTTGCTTTCACCCTTCTTGACGTACTTGGAAGGGAGGCACTAGGTATAGTACTCTTATAAAATATGGTTCTGGTGCACAGAAGTACTAATCCCCCTTGCTTGTTTACTCCCCGCTTCTAAGTGAAAATATCAAATGTTCAAATTATACCCGGGATAAAACAAATTATTTCATGAATACTTCTGTCTACATTGACATATTATGATACCAAGGACATGAGGTGTCCTTTGCTAAACCTTTGGGTTAGAATGGTACATTTGTTTGAGTGTTAGAATGTGAATCTGAGGACAAGGAGCTCAACTTCAGTCGGCTCCCTTTCCATGCCGTTATTGTCGAAATGATCTTTCTGTAATAAATGCTTTGTATATGGAATTTACTGTTTCTTTTTGTAGTTAGTGTGGTGGGCCTTCCTGGTCCGGTGGGACTCGTATGAATGCTGATGGCCAAAGCCAAGAGGATGCTGCCAGCAGGATGAGGAAGGATCTGAACACCACCAAGACCAAGATCAGACATTGGAACGTGAAGACCATGTACGAGACCGGCAAGGTGGCACTGGTAACATCAGAAATGTGACGATTCAATCTCCATGTCCTAGGAGTTAGCGAGAGTAGATGGACTGGATCTGGGCGGATGAAAACCATCACCAGAGAAACCGTCCTCTACTCTGGGAGAGACGACGACCAGCACCACGAGGGAGTTGCCATCATCCTCAGGAAAGGCATAGAACGATGGCTGCTAGAGTGGAAGCCCGTCAACAACACATTGACGAGCGCAAGACTGAAGGGCAGGCACGTCAACATCACTATCACACGAACTAACGACAACAGCAACGAGAACGAGAACGACTTCTACAGCCGAGGCAGATAAAGCCCCACGACACGACCTTCTCGTCGTCTTGGGGGATTTCAACGCCAATGTCGTGAGTGACACCACCGACTACGAGAGAGTCATGGGCAGACATGGGGTAGAAAACAGGAACGGCAATGGGGAGAGACTGGTGGAGTTTTGCACTATGAAACTTTTTGTAATAGGGGGGACTCTCTTCACACACCATGACATTCACAAGCTGACCTGGAACTCGCCGAATGGAAGAGACAGGAACCAGATTGACTACCTGATGATTAACGGTATGTGGCGACGTTCCCTACTAGACGTGAGGACCAAACGGAGTGCAGACGTCGAGAGTGACCATCATCTAGTAACTGTACTCATCAGGTTGAAACTGAAGAAGACCCCAGCGAAGACCGACTTCCACAAAAGATTCAACACCCAGTAACTGAGAGACGACAAGACGAGGACTACCTTCATCACCGACATCAGAAACAGATTCCAGGCTCTGCAAGACCTGGTAGATCAGCAGGACCTAGACACAACATGGCACCAGATTGCAGCACTGTACACTGAGAGCAGCAAGGAGAAGCTTGGACACCCGAAGAAGAAGACCAACAAGGATTAGATACAGCTTTTCTTCTGCAGTATATGATGTCAGAAGCATTTTACAAAAATGGTTTGGTAATTAGATAATTGATAAAAGACAATAGTTTCAATTGTATTTCTTTCTCTGAGAATTGTCAGCCTGGTTGTTATATTCATAAGTTGACTACGTTTTGGAGCTGATATTTTGATTCCAACAATATTGATGATTTGCCGACATTTAATCGACAAATAGGTAGATGGGTTCCTTTTATAACGTAATAATTACTCTTGTAGACTTTGAAAAGTTCTCACGGTTCGAAAACCACAACATAGCAACTGTTTTTCACAGTTACCACAAATTATGTTTTTACGAGGGCTGAATACATAAGTCAAACGTATAGATTGAAAAGAGTAATATTTGTTTATATTTAAGTTGAATTAATTATTCCGTTTGCATTTTGTGTTTCTAAATTGATACTGGGATTTTATATAAGTCAGTCTATTTGTGACTGCCTGAGAGAAAAAGATGTGAGGTAAGGCTCCGTTTAAATATAAAACCAAAGTAATTGACGTCAGTTAACCACACCAGTTGCATAATACTCTTAAGGTGACATTTCTCGAAGGTTTGGCCTATTTTAAAGCAAATGGCTCGTCGTGTGAAAGTGTAGACATTTGTGATCACGTATTCGATGCTTTTCTTGGAAAATGGGTGTCTAGAAGTGTATAAAATGCAATTCCTTAACACAAAAGATCTTACAACTGGGGGAAGTTAATATGTGCTGACCGCAGGGGCGTCGCTGAGGGAAGGGGGAGGCTTGACACACCAAGTCTAAACTTTATTGGCAAATTTCAAAACCCAAAGTTTTTCGGTAACTTCTTTAATATTGTTAACTGGGAGTTGACATGAGAATTTGGTTTCATTTTATTGCATTTCTCTCAGTTGTCGGGCCTAAATAGTTAATGTCATTAATTCATTAAAGCTTGCTTTCCTTCAGGGTATACTTGATTTGAATCCGTTTAGAAACTCGCTTATATTTATTTGCCATACCCAGTTGATCGGCTGTACAACCCCCACCCTCACCTCCCTCCTTTGAAAATTTCCAGAAAATGCCCTACGAGTTAAAAGGATTTATAACCCTATTAATTCTGTGGAGAGTGGACGTATATTTCGAGATTGTCGGCCTGATGGTCCTATTTCACGATAAAACAAGTTAACATCTGCTTTAATGTTGTAGAAAAAAGACTAAACTATCAACAAAGAGTAGAGGTTGTCTCTATCTCACATTCAAAGTTATTCTTTAATCCATTACCTGCAAACATGTTAGTTTATAACATAAACAATTCCATTGTTAAAGATAAATATCATCTTTTTATCACGACACCCTAGTTGTGAGCAAATTTTGGTATCAACGAACAGGTTTTAAAAAACAGGATAAACCGGTTTTAAATAGAGCTGAAACTGTGTCAGTGGATAACATCAGTTAATCTGCTGGGCTAGGTTACGTGACATAACAAGGGCATACCATCTAAATCAACCAGAGTTACGTTCTTTATGGCAATATTAACGAATACACACCAAACAGCAAAACAACGAAAACAACAGCTTTAAATACAACAACAAAGTTAAAAGTTTAACATCAAAGGGTAAATATCAGAAAGGTTATTTCGTAACACTGAGGCTAATTTGACACTTTTGGGCTCTGTGGCTTTTGAAATAAACGTCCTGTAGAGCAAGACATATTTGGTTTTCACCCTACGTCTGTAGAATATTGAAAACAAGCAGTTTACGTTTACTCCCTGGACATGTTTGTGTGAAAAAGTCAGTGCTGTACTGTGAATAACGACTGAGACTTTTATTCATTTTTGGCTCTCGGCGCAGGGACAGTATTTAACTACGAAGAAATTGCTGTCAACATTAATTAAGGATATCATATTTTAGTTATCTTTCCACATGATTTCAAAGATCTTATAGACATAGAGTTTCTTGGAAAGTTTTAATGATGTACAGTTTGCGAGAGACCAGATTTGTTGATATGTTATATCATTTTATGCTACAAAATAATAGATGATAATATATTTTTATGATATAATATATAATTCTATTATATTATATAAATTATATGATATTTCTCTACTACATTGTTATTTTGTGTTCCTGTATAGGATAGTATAACTTAGTAAAGTACAATAAAGTTTTGTGTACCATAGTATAGTATAGGATAAGGTAGGATTATATAGAATAATATAGTAAAGTTTTTATATGACATATCTGTTGTATTAAACAATATATTGCATGTACAGCATGTTGTGTTAGCATAAAAGCATGATAAACGTATTTAGTGCTTCATAGTATATACCCATGAAACTTGTGCGATGAGTAAAATACTTTTGTATAAAAGGCCCTTCCTGTTGAACTACAGATCGAGTTAGTGTTTGGAAGACATAATGACTATTTGCTGGTATATGTCTCTAACTCAACATGGTGACAGGAGTGGAATTCTGAACAGTTAAAAATGCTGATAAAGTATCTAAATAAGACATAACGTATACTCTGTTGCCAACCGGGATAGGGAAATGATCTATACTCGTGTTTTGTGTCCTAATCGATTGACAAAATGAGAGAAATGAAGTGTGCAAGTAAAGAGTAACCATCTTTGATGTTTTTCTTTCTCGTTTTTTGTTTTTCTCATTGCTTTTTTAATTATTGTCCTTTGAATGATCCTCCGTTGCACTTTTATGTTTTTCCTTCTCGTTTTTTTTCTTGTTGTTAATCCTCCATTGCACTTTTACAGGAAAGAAGCAGGAAGCACTAAGCATGAAGAAGAAGGGAAGACCTGTAAAGATCGAGTCATTTGTGGAGAATAGACAGTAGTTAACTTGTGAAAGAGGTGTTGGACTTGATGTCTCGAATTTACCAAAGATCTTTATATTTTAGATATAATGAAGATCACTACTAAGAGACAATGAAACAAATAATACGAAGAGTGTGATGGGATTACGCTAAAGAAACTGTAAATATTCAGAACAATTTTTATGGCAAGGGAGGGGGATATATAAAACATTGAAAAGGACAGAATGAAATTAAAACGATTGGGCATCATCATCATTTTCTATGCTTGCTTAGGGTAAATTGCATATCACAACTGATATTTCCACACTGTCTCTTTTTTGACGGAAATCAAGTTTTTTTTTATTTCGTCCAGCCCACTCGTCGTTTAAATGATACAATCGTAAACAATGCTTCTTTTTTGACTTTTATTTGCGTGAACTGGTCATTAGATCGTGACAGAAATTCAACTACGAGAAACTAAGTGTCGGTAGCTTATTGGTGAGAGCATTCTACCCGAGAACCAGAGGGGCATAGGTTCGAACGGTCTCACCTTGAGGCGTATCGGTTGGTTCACACAATGTCTCCAACTTCACTTTTAATTCATACACTACTTCCATGCTTCATAGTCATGATACTGTGACAGGCGTGTACTCAAAAAGATATTAGTGTCTGTCAACCGGGGACTTAAACCCAATAAAATCGACGTACATTGAGCTAAGGAATGCATCTAACAAGCAAAACAGAAGTAACCGTCGCTACCAAGACACCCTGAACAGCAATATTGTGAGATCAAGACATTTGAACTGTAAACACTCGCACCAACTGCCGTGCCTGGCGCCCAATTAATTCAAGAGTAAAAACGGCCTTTGAAGAAGATCATAAGACTCAAAAAGCCGACTCCAAAGTAAAACGACACCGAGCATCGACATCCTGCGTTTCCGCCGATGGTTACCGCTATAACACCTGCGGGCAATTTGGGTGCCTCCAGATTTGGTCGACGGAATTACCATCTGCTAATTCGCAGACATTATAAGCGTCAGCTCGACAGACAACAAGTTAATTTATTTATTATGAAATTTTAAATGCCCCCTAACACTCAAACAATCTTAACAATCCAGCAATTTCACTACTTAAATATCCTCAAGACTTTATATTATATATTATATGGAGATACTGTAGAGTAAAATTGAATATCCGTTGGCATCAGTGGCGTCGCCAGCTCCCCCAAATTGGGGTGGACAAAAAACTTGCTCCGCCACGCCCTTCAGACTCTCAGAAAAAGTGGAAAACGACTTTTTAAATATTTTAAATCTATTTTGAAATTTTTGGAAAAGCTACTTTCTCAAGCAGCATTTTTCGTAACGGGGGCTTTTTTGCAAGAATGAAAATCGAAACAGTGAAGTACATCAATTATCTATTTACGAGAAAGAAAAAAGCAATGTTAATTAAATGATTTCTGAACGTCAAATTAATCTACTTTTCTTTACAAAGCAAGTTTTCTATTCGCAGTTTTTTCAAGGGATTTTAAAAAATTAGAAAATCGACCTCTGGGAAAACTGGGGTGAACATGTCCACCCCAGTCCACCCAGTGGCGACGCCACTGGTTGGCATAATAAGCCACACGTTTTTCTATTATCAAATTGATGACAAAGTAAGCCGCTGGATAAGGCACAAAAGAAAATAGATATGAAAATAGTGACTTGTATTACCTATGCCACCATACACCTTCGAAAACCAACAGTAAATGGTTTATGCACTGTCTACTTCATCTAACTCCATCAAAATGCACATGGATTGTTGATGGGTCCGAGGATTGATTTTAAAAAGTCAGGCTCAAACTCAAATACTACTGAACGTTCTTACCGTTTTGTCGAGTGATCTATTACTTTTTATACTAAAATAGTTTAGGGTTAGGTTTTTTTATAGCATCTCACTTCAAACACTGATAATCTTCTTGCTATACTAGCTGGGCCTCTTTTTTATGAAAATCAAGTTTCAAGGATATGATAATTTGTACCGTCTCTGGATAAGAGATTAAAATACGAAATTTTTAACTTTATCACCCTTGGAAGAAGAAAACGATCCACTCGCGAATTTTCGGCTTTAGACCAGCGATAGCATGTACTAAGAGGTCACCCCAATTCTCTTCTCAACCTGTTGAAAACGAAACCATAGCCTCATTTTGGCATACGAATGAAAAGCGCGGGAAACTCGAACCTGTCCATAATGTGAATTAGAAAATGGAGTGATTTTCATTGTGGTGGTATTATGGAGAATCACCATGTGTGTAAGTTGTATTTTATTACTAAAATATGGATGCAATGAGGGCGAAAGTCAGCTAGCAAACATAAACTATTCTTCTTTTAAACGCTAACACATATTTATGTAACGCAATATCTCTATTGATAACAAGAAGCGGATTGAAGAGGGCGTATGTACGTGTACAGTTCCATTACACAAACAAGAATTGTAAAGCTTCGGCACATTTGAATAGATGCGTTACACTTTAACCTGTCTGCTTGATTGTTTTAATTTATATGTCTTTAAGTGTTAATCCTAACATCTGAGTTGCTGCAGGCAACTGTTATTGCTTTCACTAGCAACAAGGTCAAGTTTTTAGTTACAGTTGCTGACACTTGATACAAACATGGCAAATTGCTCAGTTGAGCTCCGTTTACAATCTTACACCTTCAAACAACATTTCTACGACCTAGCTTGACTCTTGTTGGGTCTTAAAGATGATAACTGCAGGTTTTTTTGTTAGACCAAGAAGTCAAGAATGGCTTATCTCTAAAATTTAATGTTTCTATTGATAATAATGAGTATGGTTGACTTTATTTTGTCATTTTTGTCACAGAAGTTAGACTGCAGGCGAGACGTTTTGTATATATACAATTTTTTCAGTTTTAAGTTGTTCCATACTGCTTTCATATTTTTAAGTTTCCAAAGAAATGGCATAATGGTGTCTTAAAAAGTTTTCACCCTTACATTTTAAGGACCTATATTTAAGAGTGATGTTTCATGTGTCCATACACATTGCATGTCACGCGTACAAGAAAAGTCTTTGTAAATTCAGGAATAAAGTGTCGATACAGCACTTCTTAGTGTACCATAGCAACAGCCACGCCTCTGCCTACACAGATATGCAAGAAACGTTCACCTTGTAAAAATAGCAAGCAACTAAAAATTTAACAATAAACAGTGTTAGTATTATTATAAGTCCATGTAAAATGTGTAAATTCTATTCACTTGCCATATTCCATATTCTTTTGCTCCTTAACTGTTACTTTACAGAGGAAAGAATTGTTTTATCTCTAGAAAAAAATAACATAGGTGAAAAATTTGCAGTAGGATGATATAACAAATTTTAATGTTTGTAAGAAAACAATGTACAGGCAATAGAATATACGAGAGGGAGAGAGCTACCAATGCTTTAGAACAACATATAAATGACAAGATAAGGTTCATATAGACCATGTTTTAAATCCTAGTTTATATTGAAGATTATGAACAGCAAATTGAAATGTTTATAAATGTGTAAGGAAGAGAAAATGTTTATGTTGATAATGTATGATTCATGTGCCAGTAATTATGAGTTAGGGCTTGACAAACACGAATTAGTAAATGCCTTGTAGTGCTTTATGGGTTATATCTCTGAATATTTTATCATATGCCTGGGCCATTCTGTTATCATTATGCTATCTTAGTATGTGTTATTTGAAGTCCTGGTTAAATGTTACTATTCAGTGGTTGTCATTTAAATGACATATTATCAACTCACACTTGCTCCTATTCATTAATTATGTCTTTTTAGGGATTGTACTTTCTCTTTTGATAAAAATCGTTAACATTAGTGCTTGTTTTGTTTTGGTTATGTCTACATAGAATCATGGTAGATTCAGTTGCCATCAGTTTGGCAAAACAAAAAAATGATTGTCAAAAGAAGTCATGCACTGAAGAAATAGCAACACCATCACACTTAAAGCCATCATCTCCGTTGCTGTTTACCCCATCACAAAAGCTTGGGAAAGCGGGTAAAGTTGTTATAACTCATCTATACAAACGCAAATATTATTTGAAGTTTTCATTATAATATGTGATAGAAATAACTGTGTTTATGTTAATCTTTTAAGACAATATTTTTTTAGTTTTGTTAATTTCCCTTGTTTTACTTTGATCTTGAATTATTTTATGCACAAAAACAAGTCTATGTATTTATTTATTTTGTAGAGGCCATAGCAAAAAGTGTGTTTATGTGATTTTTATTTCACATGATTGAATACTCTGTACCTTTTAAGAGAATATTTGTTAACAGAACTTCCTAAATGAATATATAAGACACTTGTGTGATCAAGCTAGACATTATACCTAAAATTTATGATTTCAAATTACTCAATTATTATCAAGTACAACTTGCTGAAAAATTACTGATAGCAAATGTGTTTGTGGCTTGTATAATCTAATAATCATTTAGCAATCCTCATTATCAAAACATTCACTATGTGCTATGGGATATAGCACTCCATTCATTCATTCCTTCATTCTTTTTATTGTTGTTATGGCATTCTAAAGCCAAGAAATCCTGCTATTGTCATGAATTCTTCATGTAGTTCCTTGCTTGTACAGTGGGTGAGGTCCTAAGGACAATTGAAGAGCTAAGGGACATTGTGGGGAGTCCTTTTGCATTAAGGACATCTATTGTACACAGTTGGTTGGGTTCAGTCTTGAGAGATAACTATTTGTGTAACAGGCATAGCTGGAGCAGGGTTGGGTGAGTGGAGATGTGTCTCCACTTTTGAGCTGTGTCCTCTAAGAATGGGTGGATGTCTGAAGAAATGTTGTTGAGAAAAAGGACTAGGGTCTGCTCTATCTAGTGAGTATGAATGTGTTTAACCTCAACTGGTTGTGTTCTTGAAAAATCTTGGAGTATTTGGATTGGAGGTTGACCCACATATTTGTAGACGAGGGCTTGGAAGTTGTTGTTGTTGTTGTTATTGCGTAGCTTCAGATTCTTGGCTGTGGGTAGAATCCAGCTGCGAATAGTGTGATGACAATTTGCGTCACTCCGTTCCACAAACTGCATTTTACGACGACATCAAGTGATACTTGCAGGACCGCTGCCATCTCTGGAACTTGGTCCCACCTATTCCTCTCCCAACCCTCCTCCTTTCCCATCCTGGACTTGGGACCAGGCAATGGCGGAGTTAGGGCTTGGAAGTAGTGCAGCTTGGCACTGGTTGCCCTGGCTACATTGCTGCGACCAACAATTAGCAGGAAGTAGGTTAGTTTGTTCTTGATTTTTGTGTCTTGATGTAGATGAGAGATAGAAGACATTTTGTGGTAACCAGTTGCCATCCTGAAAGATGACTTTTGGGTTCTTTGGAGTTTGTTGATGTTGACTTTTGAAGATTGATCAGCCCAAATGATAGAATAGTAATTACAGACAGGGTAGACAAAGGATTTGTAGGTGGTAACAATGGGCCCTTTTCCCTGGCCAAGGTGGTGTAAGCAAGAGCTTTCATGATGTTGTTTCATATGGAAGCTTTGGAGTTCACTGTTACAATTTGGGTACAAAAGTTGAAGTGGGCGTTGAAGGTGGCACCCAGGAAGTTGGTTTTACTTTTATTACCATGTAGGTAATCAGGGAGCCATTAGGTGAGGAATCGGTCTGGGGTGGTTGTTGTTTTTTTAAGAGTGTTTGGTTGGAGATGAAGTCAATTGCTTTGGAGAGATCCAAGGTGGCAACTTTTGTATGATTTGGCCACTTTTTTGGTTAATACCATTTGCTGTTGTGATGGAGAGATGAAGAAGTGCTGATGTTGTGGAGTGAAGGGGAGGAAATCCATGTTGATAATCTTGAAGTTGGATGTTGAGGTTGGGAAGTAGTGTATCTTTTAAAACTTGTTGAGCAGAGAAATAAAGGGTGTGTAAGATGTTGAGATGGGTGGATGGTTCTTTTCTGGGCTTTGTAAGTGGAGTGATTATTGATTTCCAGATAGATGGTATTTTGCAGATGGATATTGAGAGGCTGAAGAAGTTGGTTAGGTATCCTGACCATTGTGTCAAAGCTGTTTAAGATGTAAGGTTGACTAGGCTTTGGAGTTGTTGGTCCTCCTTATGGCTGCAAGAGGTGTGAAGTGCAATGGTTCAGACAGGGGTAGTGTCTTAATAGTCTCGGTTATTTTTCTCTTTTCTTGGTTTAATAAGTGAGGCCAGATGGTGGTATTTGTTTTAGAGATTGGCAATGAGTTTGGGGTCGATGAGGTCTTTACCATTTCACTTCACTGGGGTGTTGTTGTTAGTGAAGGATGTGTTGTCTATAGGCTTGACAATTTTCCAGAGCTTTGAATGAGTCTGTCTTATAGTTGGTGTTTTATATAAATCTTGCCACTTTGTTTTTCCCAGATGGTAAAAATGTTGTTAGATTGATTGAGCTTGTTGTTGTTGATGCTGTGAAGATTTGTCTTGTTCACTGACGAGTTGTTCTGCTTCTGCAGGGATGAGATGACGGTCCCTTGAGTTGTGGTAGCTGGATGGAATGTAATTGGAACCAGCCTTGGCCAGGACATCTGTAGGAGTGGGCATGGCTTGTAGTATGGACTCCCTTCTTGGTCTGTGACCCAGTTGGCTTTGTGTGGAATGATGAAAGTTTTCTTCATTAGGTTTAAGTGTTGAGAGAAGGTGCAGAGTTTGATGATGATGGGAAAGTGTCTTAGTTGAGAGCAGTCTTGGAGGCCTATGCTGTTGGCTTGAATATGGAAGCAGATGTCAAAGCATCATCTGAAGAAGAGGTTGCCCTTGGAGTGGAGCCAGGTTAAGTATTGTTGTTGAGGACAACGTGGTTGGAGAAGTTGATGAGATTTTAAAGTTGGGTGACCAAGGTCCCAAGTACCAGAGAGGGCTGTGGATATTAAAGTCTCCGACAATTATGCTGTATATTAAAGTCTCTTGGAGGTTGAGAGCATGTTGGATGTCAGGAGATAGCCAAAGGTAGGACAGCTGCTTGCAGGAATATAGGTGTTTAGATTGGCAATTCAGATTTAGCAAGTTTAATAGTGCCCATATATTCTTTGACCTGGTTAGGGGGTGGAGACGAACACCAAAAAACGCTGCTACATTGATGCAAGCTTATGACAACTTATCTATCAACGATATTAATTTTAATTGACAACGATTTGTATGTAAATCGGAACGGCAACAATTATCAACAGCTTACTACAAAGTTATTCTAGACAGTAAGGCAACCCAGACATAAGACTAACTGTAGTTTGCATCAGCCAAAATCAATCCATTATGCACAGCACTTATTTTCTCTTTACACCCAGCCTTCATTATAGTTTAGGCATTGTGCTACTCAAAAGCTAATATTGGCTATCAATATATACCCAACAAATTTACATACAATGCACACTGAACTCAGTTTGCTATTTCTATACTCCTTCTCAAACGCCAAGTTCAGTGGCCAACCCCAAAGCACTTGTCAACTTTACAAATTGTGGACGACCAAGTGATTTTGTCGTAATGTCAGCTACCATGTCTTCAGTTGGACAATATTTCAACTTGATTCGACCATTTTCTATTTGTTGCCTTGTGAAATGGTACATGGTGGTGATGTGCTTTGCTTTTTGCTGATGCACCAGATTTTCTGAGACTTTGATGGCTGATTGATTGTCTTCATAAACCACTGTGGCACTACACTCCTTCTCTTTCAATTCTTCAAGTAACTGGCGAATCCAGATGCATTCTTGAACTCCAAAGTAGAGAGCTATGTACTCTGCTTCAGCTGTTGATTGTGCTACAACCGTCTGCTTCTTACTCTTCCAGCTGATTGCAGTACCATTCTTTAGCAATGCATATCCAGAAGTTGATTTACTTGTGTCAACATCTCCAGCGAAATCTGCATCCGAGGAGACCTTCAGTGCAGGATCTTCTGATTTCGAGTATAACAGTCCGAGGTTTGACGTTCCTCTGAGATATCTGAAGATTCGGTTGAACATTGACCAGTGAGCCATATTTGGCAAGTTTCTGTATTGAGCCATCTTGTTCACAGATTTCGCGATATCTGGTCTTGTAACATTAGCCAGATATAGTAGGCTTCCCTATGGCCGATTGGTATATCTTCATATCAAATAATTCCAAGTCATTGGCTGACTTTCTTGGCTTTGCATTCTTCTCCATTGGATTGGTTTGCAGTCTTGGAAGCCAAACTTTTCGAAAACTTCTTCAGTGTATTTGTCCTGTCCAAGCCACACTTTGCCATGGTTTTGGCTTACACAAACTTTAAGGAAGTAGTGAATTTTTCCCATGCCTTTCACAGCAAACTTCTTCGAGAAGAGTTCTTTTGTCGTCTGAATCACATCAGTTTTCTTTGATGCTATGTTATGTTGTTCACATAGACAGCTAGGAAAACTAATTCACGTTGAATTTTTCCTACATAGATGCAGGTGTAACCAGGTCAAAGGGCAAAACTAACTTTAGGTATCTTACCTGGTTAACATGTGATGAAGTTGGTTGTCATGGGGTTAAGAGGTACAACCATTGT
>JANTCA010077227.1:0-14911 GCA_024741275.1 Chironex yamaguchii
GTGAAGGACATTCAAAGTCCTTGGTATCACGAGACGAAACCCAGCGGTGGGTAAGGGGAAATTCATTAATTTTTTTTCTGTGTTTCAGCTTAAGCCTTCTTCAGTGTCAGATATATGTAATACCTCAACAGACACAGTGCTTTTTATATATATATATACATACACATGTATAACCTTCAAGAAATAAACACGTTTTTAAAAATGTGTTTATTTCTTAAAGTTTACATATATTTAATAAACATGGATGATTGAGGTCTACACATATAAACACATCTATTATTAATTTAATTAATGTACATACACATTAGAATTATAAAAAAGAAAAAAGAATGCTACACTTAGAAGAGGACAAATATGATAGAGCTGCAAAGTGAAACAAAAAGTGTAAAACCAAATGGCGAAAAATCATCGGGAAACTTTGCACCTATAACTTCAAACCATCTTTCATCAAAGTGACCAAGTTGCCTGTCTTCTGTACCGTCCAACGTATGCTGGATTTCTTACAAAAAGGGAATTACGATCAAACGTACCTGGTTACGGGTGGAGGTGAAAGACGGATTGACTGGCAAGAAAGGAACTGCCGTGTGGTCAGACACTATTTTCCGATGGTGCTGTGTCGCCAACCAGACTAAAAAGAAGGAAAGTTGTAAATTTAAATATTATCTTAGAAGCCTTCAAAATGAGTAGGCAAAGATTTCTATATCCATATCAAAAAACCAAACATCAGCAACTAACCTATGATTGTGGTCGTTTACCAAATCTAGCACAACTAGTTCCTATTTGACATCTACAAATAATTACAGTTGAGACAAAAAGCACATTAAACAAGAGACATAGCAGTTACTTATACCGAATTTCTCAAAAACTAGTTTGAGGCCCTTTGAAATGTGTCCGTTTATAACCAATGACACATGTAAAACAGTACAACAGAGAGGTTGAAGCAAGCTGGATTAATGGCTTCTATCAGGAAGCATATCTTTGCAGCAAATAAGAGCATATTCTATGCTGGACCTACGTAATAAGCATAAGGTCTCTACAAATCTCGTGTTCTGACACTTTCTTGGGGAGTGGAATTAAATTGTTTATTGTGGTAGGTATCAAAAGTCAGCTACAATCTAAAAACCTGCTTTTACTTAAAAATAATATTGGACAGAGACTTACTACGAAAAATCGATAGCATTAAAATAATCACCATGTAATGGAACTCCTCATTACGGATACCATGAAAGCTTTTTCATCGTCAGATTGTCAACCCCTGGACAAACAATTTAACAGGTTTACTTCTATGCAACGGCGTACACAAACCAATACGTTACTCATGAAATTAACTCTAATCAAGGTTCACTACATACCAGCATCATTTTCGCGCCGATCAACTTCATCATATACATCAGCACTTAGTTCCTCAAAAAGTCTATCGTTTAGCTGAAATAAAAGACAAAAAATCTTGGACAGAAATGACACCAAACTTTGGAAGTGTTCAATAATAGAATATATCAGCAGTATCATAACTCTTAATTGAAATCTAGAACAAACGTAAGTCAAAATGCCTCGAACACTATGCATCCCATGCTTGCTGCAAGTCAGCAACTTCACGGTCATCACAATGTTTCTAAACACTGTTTATAGTATCTATTTTCCAGGCCTTTGCTGGAACTACGTTAACGTTCTGTTGCAGTAAATTTCTTAAACATTATGGAAATGTCAGATTTTCCTTTAACCGCAAAGTGATAAAATGGAAGTATTGATTTACGGCTACATTTAAAGACATGTGATACCTAAGACAATGGGAAAGCGTGTAAGTGAGTTTCGAAAGTCTCAATATCCAAGCTGGTGAAGCAACTACCGTGGGACTTCAACATAAGGATGCCGTAAAGTAATTGACAAGCCAATGTAAACATGTAATAAACAAATAGTTCAATCTATGAAACGCAAAAAAATTCCAGGCCTACGACATACGAGGTATACGTTTACGAACTACGACAAAGCAATTAATACAACCTACCGCTTGAAGTTTACATCGCGCCTCTTTTGCCAAAGCTGATGAAGCTACACCCCTAAAACGACAACACAAATCAAAATAATTGTATAAAGGACATATACATACACTATAACACCCGGGGCGCTAATTACGGAGGCGTTAAAATTAATTCGGAGTCTAGCTTGTTAAATTTCTCTCATCCATCAGTACAAATCGTAGTACGCCTACAAGAAACCCAAAAGTAACTACTGTAATATAAACACTATGATTATCAACGTGATCGATGAGAATGCACTTTAACACTTGTTAACTATCTCTATCAATACAATCTTTAAACCTACCTGTCTGCAAGTGCTGGGATTAAAAAGTTTACCCCGTTTCTGTGATCTAAATGACAAAAGAGAACGAATGCATTATGTAAATCTGAGAAAACTTGCAATTAAAGAGATCGTTTTACAAACGTACAGATCATAGTAAACAAAAATGAAGACCCTTCCTTTATATTTAGCCACAAGAAAAGTACAGAGTGAGGTCTTCCTCTTATACAATGCACCACTAACACCAAAAGTAAAATTGCAATGACTGAACAATTGGGCCAACTAGTAACAAAAAACCTTATGCCTTCCAAGCTGGGTTAAACAAGGCTAAAAGGAATAGTCGAATAGATCTGGACGAGTTATACTATGGTTCGAAAATCAGTTGTTCAGTCATTATAAGTTCTATCTACTCTCTAAAGAAGAACGTTCTCTCTTCCTCTATCTGCATACTGCAGCAACAACACATCACTGAATAGATTCAAACGGAGACATCCGTTTTTTAAAATAATCTCATGAAGAGTACCATTTCCTTCCTGTTTAAAAAAAGCAACAGTGAAAACGAAATACGTTCAAATTAACGCCGAACTATCCAACTTCTTAATTTCACTATGGCAGTAGCCATGGATTGCATGCTTCACAACATAGCAAATTCCATCAAGGAATCTGTACTAAGTTTGAAAGATACAATATTATGTCCAAGAAAGCAACGCAAGTGCATTTCGACGTTCAAATAAAGCACGATGTCACCCTAACAATATTACTGTGACCAACCACGTTTTTTTACTATAAAGCTTACCCACAGACGTTGGCAAGAAAATACGTCAAAACAACATTTCTGTCAAGATCAAGAAGAATTAAAAGCCGTTTTTCAAATCTTAAAATAGTGTTTTTCGTATCATTTTTGCATAACAAAGCTCCCAAGAAAGTTTTGGTTCTCATATGTCACATCATACGTCCCATAAAGACTACAAAAGTAAATAAGAAGATTTCCAAACTTCAATTATTTCGAAAAAGTTAATAGGGTGGTCACGCCAAACAACCTGCATTCGTACATTGATTAAACTAGTTGTTTGATATTCCCAGTAAACAAAAAGCCTATCGATATTTACTTTGGAACAAAGAAGTTCTCAGCCTATTAGTTTGCAGCACGTACACAACCCATTTTGCGTGATTGCAGAATACGTATTGATTTTGAAGCAGCTAAAAAAAAATTATAACCCATCTTGTGTAGACGTTAAGCATATCCGTATTGACCTTGTGACGATCATTAGTATCTCGTCCTCTGGAAACACAAGTTTATCTACACTATGTCTCTGAATTGATACCTCTTCTGTCTGATCGGATGCAATACTACGATGAAGTATTTGTAAAACTGCGTCGCGTTTACAGTGGCTATAGGAAGCTGCATATTGGAGCATTGAATTAAGACGAACAAGATATAATAAATAAGAAACCGAAACCCCTAAAACCACGCTTCAACTCAGATTACTTCTTATCTTGGATAACAAAACTGCAGGATTGACTTAGTTGTGGGTTCGAATCCAAAAACAGCGTCATACCAAAACCATGAAAAAGGTACATAATGTTTCCCGGCTTAGCACTCAGAACGTACGGGATAGATTATGCCAGTTAAACACATGGTACTACCAGTGGGCGGGTCCCCTACTGTAACGTTCATTGTGTTTACACAGCTGTGTGGTCCTCAGGCTAACGAAACGGAGATGGGCGCCGCCCTATACACCAAAAATGGCCTGGAAAAGAACTTTAGGAGGACACACGCACCATAATCTGCACAGTTTCTTTTCCCTTCCTTTGAATATCAACATCGTCCTACATATTTATTTAGTGATTATACTTTCGCGGGAACAAGAGTTTGTCTCTCATGACGACTTGGTTCGTTATAATTATAGCAATCGCAGTGGATAATAATTATCGAAGAATTTGATATGGCCAAATCATGCCTTATGAGTTGACACAAAAACGTAGCAAAAATTAACTACCTTCAAAGATCCCAAGTTTTTCAGGGTCAATGGAAAAGCAGTATACTCTTACAATTACAAAAGGAAAACGATTTTGTGAGCTACATGATCTTGGCATTTAAGTCAAGCATTACTTGCTAAATAAAGAGTCCACCATTCCAGCACGAAAACGTATTATTTTCGCGTGGCCATCGTCCCTGGAAAATGGACAACAGTATGAAAATCACTCTTAAATTACCTGGCTTTCGACCGCATAAATAAAATGTAAGTCTATCCGTCAGATCATACATAAGTTCAATAATTCTGTACCCAAGATCTGTGAACCCCTCAGCCCTGTTAAAATAAAATTAATTAGGGGGATTAATAAGGAGCAAACAAACTGTTATCGTGTCTTGAAATACAAACGTACGCCAAGTTTGTGTGGAATGTACACAACAAGTTTCCAATTGTCTTTCCAACTCGCACTACCTTTGTGTTAAAACTGTTATTTCATGCAAAAGTAACTCCCTAATTCGTGTTCAATTGAATAACTAATACAAAGCGAATGTTCTATCAGTAAACAAATATACGTTATAAGTGACTGCGTGCCAGAAACTGTATCGAATTGTATAAAGGGTTTCCTTTGTCAGTACACAAATAAATAATCAATCGAAAAATATTACAAATATAACAACTGAACAATCTTTTGTGGTACAAAGCTTGAAAATCGCCTTGAAAATTTACTTAAATACTTAAAAGCTTTTTTCGTCTGACACTCTAATGTGTTAAGTAGTTAAATGTTTCTCTGCTGTCGATCCAAGAATTGTTTTCACGACTTGGAAGACCTTGCCATCCATTCACAACGATTGTGTACCTACCACACAGAAAGCTTAGTAGTATATGAGTTTTTGTGCCAAAGTGAAGCTCGGTATGTAGGTCGCACTTCTCAAAGATTGGGTGACAGGATCAAACAACATGTCCCAGCCACTGTACGCCAAACATCAATTCCTCCTTCAGAACAGCCATCTCGCGCTTGCAAAGCGAAAATGACTGCCAAAATATGCGATTCTGCCATAGGCCAACATTTACTAGAAAATTCACAATGAGCCAAAATGTATAAGGACGAGAATTTTCAGATAATTGGCACGGCTAGATCGCCTTTCATCTAAGTGTATTTGAGTCTGTCTACATTTAAACAAGAAAACAAGTACTCTGCAGGCAGAAAGAGTTCGTTTTTTCACTTGGACTCTTCCGATAATGCTTTGTTTCTTCATTTTCACTTTCTTTGTTTCCTTTCTTGTCTAGGATAGGCTAGTTTTGCTACATGTTTCGTATCAATGAGTTGCCATGTACACATACGTTCCTTTCTGACGTTTCATACTCTGAGGAGTGTCAGACGAAAAAAGCTTTTAAGTATGTTTTAAGCGTAACGTCGCAAATTTTCAAGCGAAATATAAAATCTAATCCATCCTGCATAAAGAATTGCAATGCAGTTAGGACGCTTACATTAACACTGCCCCTGAAACTGACCAATAAGGAGGCACATTTTCGGACAGCATTCGCAGGAAGCATTCCATCTAAGACACTATACAAGCATAGGTCATTATGAGGAAGAGAAGAAGTTTTATGACATAAACCTATGGTCCACACGAGTTGTCAAGTAGGCCACATGCAAAAACTTTAAAACGTGGTGACAAATGATTAAGAAACACTATAATTCACGAGTGATAATCCGAAAACAGACTTTTTTGACGCTGATTCGATGTCTGACCACAATTTCCCGAACTAAATGCTTAAAAATAACTAGGTTAACAAATAACTAACTAGGTTAACTAACTTAACATATATTTAAAGTTTGCAAATTTTGCAGCATTCATTATATTGCGTAGATATCATATTCTCTGGTTTCAAAACACATCCATCGTAAAAATAACAACGTCTGCGATTAACTCTTAAATAAACCCCAAACAAAAAATCTCTTCTCTTCTTCAGTTGGTAGTTGTGTCTGGTGGACGGACGACCGGCGACCGTCAGTCAGCTCCCGCCGTGCTGTACAATCACGAGAGGCAAAAAAGAGTGGCAAAACCCCTTTGACAAAGTCACCGACAAAGCAATTTAGAGCACTTACATGGCTACTTCCGCTGGTGTTCGGCCATTGGCATCTAATGCACTAGGATCTGCTCCATTCACCACAAGTAACTCAACCTGGCCTTCCTGGCCCAATTGTGCAGCAGCATGCAATGGCGTGCTTCCTTTTTCCTATTAAAACAAATTGCAGCATGTAACATACTAATTACATTTATGTCTGTTTAGGATAATACACAAATGCAACTGTTTAAGCAATAGCTGATTCTTGGGCATTAGGAAAGTCACAATAGGTCTTTTCCCCTTAATCAAGGGCAATTTTATCACAAACAAGAATAACAAATACGGTCTTAGTTGGCTCTGCTTGTTTTCTAAACTGATCGGTAAATTACAAATTCAATATAAATGTCTAGATCAGTTTTGTAGGGGAACACTCATGCTTGCTAGAAATTTGATGTCGCATTCCCACTCAGACATTATGGTGACACCATTCTATATATGTCATGTATATATGCAATAATCAAACTATTGGCATGAAACCTATGTTGGCAACAAAGCATGGCTCTTTTATGTTATTTTGTAGCGACAGATTTATTTACATTATTTAAAAGTATGTAATTATAGATATATACTGACCTTTAAGTCTAGTTTTTACAAATATATCAGACTATCTTGGGAAAGCCAGCGGCTTCCCACGTGTATGGAATATTGCACGCCCTGATTAATTTAAAATGAAGGTTGTCGCCATGTGCCACCACAGTTCACCATACGCCTGGTTGGTGTCTGGTGTGCAATAGTTAGCACTACTGCCGTAATTGTCTCACGAAAGCCTGTATATATGCATTTATAAAGCATTTAGCCCTATTCCCTTATCAGCTTTAGTTGAATAAAAAATACCAATGATCAGAACGGGAAACAAATGAACATATATTTAATAATTTGGGTTTTATTTAAACTTCAAGATGTGAAGCTGGATACTTATCGTGTAAGTAAATAAACGTGCTTTGCTTGTCCTGAAAAACAACATCTAAATAATACGCACTCTACTCTACGCATCTTGTGGCCAATACGTAGTTAGAAAAGAGACACAATAAGAATAATTAATACAGGGCAAAACAGAGAGACAGAAGAAGAGAGAGAGAGGGATAAAGAGATAGACCGGAAGAAAAGAGTATGGGCATAAGAAAAGTATGAAATAACTATTCTGTGCATATAGACAGAAACTCACACATACAAAAACTTACACATACAAAATAGTTTGTCCTCTGCAGCCAGACCAAGAATAATTTCTCTACTTTAAAAATATAACTGTTTACAAGTATTGCTAGCTTATACTTTTTGACAATAATCTTTTTGTGGTACAAACTCGAAAATCACCTTGAAAATTTGTAACATTGAGCTAGAAACATATTCAAAAGCTTTTCTGGTCTCACACTCCTCAGAGTATGAACATCAGACGGGAAGGTATTGATATATGGCAAGCTTTTTATAAGAAACATGATCAAAACTAGCCAATCATAATCAAGAAAAAAACCCAAGAGAAAACACATTATTGGAAGAGTCCATGTGAAGAAACAAACTCGTCCTGCCTAAAGACTCCTGGTTTTCTTGTTTTAATGTAGACAGACTCCAATACATGAATCACACTACTGGCCATTCATACTCTGAAGAGTGTCAGATGAAAAAGCTTTTGAGTATGCTTTAGGGCAATGTTGCAAGTTTCTCAGGTAATGTTAAACAATAGTTGCCTACAACAACATCAACACAAAATACTGAACCTACAGCATACTGGTTGCCAGAAAATGATAATGCATAATGGCTTGGACAACCTACTGGGTAGAAGAAATTTGCCTGTGCACCAAGTGATAAAAGGCGTAAAGACGTTTCCAGGTTTCCAGTTCTTACTGCAGAGTACAGTTGCTACAATTTAATTGATAGTAAACAAATTGAATATAGAACACATAAACATTATCTCTAACACCTCTCAGCTATAACAAATAAATGTCAGTGTTGGAAGGTTTACCATCTGAATACCAAATTTGCTATTTATGTTATGAAATCAAATATTAGTAATTACATAAGAGTTTCTATGGATAATAAAAACAAAGTAACATATACATTTACATACAAAAAAGTGTCATACATAAACAGGGGAAGGGCATTAAGAGACTACACAAACTTCATTTCTAGTAGTTTCTGGCCATTGTCAGACGAATGACAATACATACTTTGTTGCAAGTCTTTGAAGTACATACAAAGACTCCACATTCTTCACATGCAGTTTGTTGATTGACACAAATTCTCAACACATTCTTCGCAGCCAGATTCTTCCCACTGCCAGGAATTTGAGGCTCCACAATGACAGCAATAGCAACAACAAAGCTAACAAATATGAGTATTCTAGGCTAATTCTTCAAGGTAATCATAGTAGCTATCACAGTAATGCTCCACTTATGTAGAGCATACATCAAAGCATAAGTGTATGCTGAGAATTCATACCTGCGCCAGATGCAGAAAATGCCAAAAACAAATAAAGTTGAATTCATCCTGCTTACCTAATATCTTGAGCCAGCAAAGCTTAGAATGTATGATGCCTTTTTACAAACCTTGGTGTCAGGATTAGATATCATTTTGTCAACTGGTCTTCCATTCTAAGAACTAGTATTTTCATTCCCCTTTAGCATAGTCTCAAATGAAGCCATTGTGGTAACTATCCACTTATGAGTAATATACACTTGTCATCTGCAAAACCCTACCACTAACTACTAATATATCATCGATCCTCATACAATAATAAAAACAATATACCTTGCTTAAATCACATGCTGAAAAACTTTCATCTGACACTGGTAGCCTGTGCACAAAGGCAAGCATTTGATATTTGGCTTTTATGAAATTTGACTTTATTGGGCTAAAAAGGAAGACATTAAAATTGAGCAAGAAAAGAGACAAGGAAACTAACAGAGTGTTTTATCAGACATTTCTGAACCAACTAAAGCTACCTTACCAAACAAGTGAAATGACTTATTACACTCCTCAATTCAATTACACTTTACAATCTTCCAGATCTTACCTTTAAAAAATCCCCTGGAGAGTGAGCTCTAAATAAATACCTCATCTAACGTTTCCAATAATTCTTCTTCAGATTACTTTTCTTACAACGAGATATATAGGACATACATAACATAGCAGACTACTAAAAGGATTACAATGCAACAGAAATTTAAACAATAAGGAACAACTGCTACTAACAATGCATTCAGAAGGGTATGTGTTAATGATTTAAGATTTGAAGAATTAAAATCTAAAAACAACTTTAACTAAACTCTCAGGAGAAGTTTACAAAAATGACAAGTAGCAAGGATAGAAATGTGTTATGTAATAAGCACTTCCCTAACATCAAGTCCAGAAGGTGAAAAAGTTAATAATCTATACTGCCAAAATGTTTCCCTACCTCTATCCTCATTGCTAGCTATCCTGTCTATAACTTTTAAAGAAATATAACTATAAAAGCCATGGTGTCTTTTCTCTCTAAAATTACCAAACATGTCTGCCTGGACAACTATGCAACCTTGGTCAAACTTTGTACTAGTTTTTTTGTAATTATTGATTTTTGAGTCTCATAGCAGTTGTGGTGCTTCCTAATAATGTTTTTACACACTTTACAATAAAAGATAAACTACAGAACTGGAATTACAATCAAAATGATGGTTGATGAAAAAAATCCTTCCTGATTCTGCATTATGAAAACAATCACCTTCATCCATTAGTTTGCACACCTGATACGTAGGTTTACCACAACCATAACAACCTCTAACTATCTCTGGTCCATTACTTCTAACCTTAGCTCTAACCAATATGTCTTTGAGTGATTTAGACCTAAAAACTACTTGTGGTCATGGGGTGTTGTCTGTTGCTAAAGTTAATGAGCTATCTAGCATGGGTAGGAGTTCAATATTTTTTACCTGTACTAAGTGCTGGAAAAAATGTTAAGACAAGTGGGATACGTCTATATAGATAGACAGATAGACACACAGACAGACAGACAAATGGAGGTTTGAGTGATGGCTTTTGAGTCCGAGGGTTACCAGTCTGAGCACAGTCGGCTCCCATTTAGTGCAGTCACTGTGGTAATGCTCCATTCTTGACAAATACATCAAATCTTTGTGCCATGATGGCATGGAGGTTTAACTGTTGGATTCTTCAAGTCTTCACTTTTGAGGATTGCAGGTACAAACCTAGTCAACTCCCATTTAATCAGGGGCAGATTTTAGAGGCAAGGATAGGGGGGGGGTGTTAGATAATGATCAGATGTTGGTTCCACACCCTACAAGTGCCTTGAAAATAACAGAGATGATCATTTCTCAATTTCACTTTATAACTATAATGTTTCAAATCTTCGCTTTCTGTAAATAAAATTCCAACCATAACCGTAAAGTTACACAGTATTCATTTATATAAAAACTGAATCAACTTTTGCTGAGCTTTAATTGCAAATTGAAAAAAATATCGGACTTAAATTTTGTCGCTTTAAGCTTTGACCATTTATCGGCAAGCCTTCCAACATCTAACCTGTCTAGCCGATAATCAGACATTTTGACCTCAAATATGTCTACAGCAGCTTTAATCTTGAAAATGAACACTCATTACTTGCTATGGATACTGGTACAGTAAGGGCAAGTTGGTAAGCTTTCGCAAGATGGGGATACAGGCATCTTTTGCCAGCCAACACTTTTGATGCATCACAGATTGTATTTGGGTTTGTCTGCATATCATTTTTCATATATCTGATGTCTAGAAACAGAAAGTCAGCATCTTCGAGTTCATCGGGAAACAAGAGAATGCAGTTATATTTTGTAGCTTTATGAAGCAGTTGTGCATGGAGGCATCTTAGATGACCAAAGGACTCAGTTAATGCTTTCTCGATACCTCTGTACTCTCTTATGAGCCTGTCAATGACTTTAAACATTTCAATGTGGTAATCATTTTTGAAAGAGTGAAAAATGGCATTACATACATTCTCATCAAACCCTTCGTGGCCTATATCGCTTTGAATACTCTGATTGTGGATTAATTCCATATTTATGACAATGAGCAAGGGCTATCTCTATAACTCCATCAATTGTACCTTCATCTCTTCGAATGCTGTCGAGTATCTCAGCAGTTTCCTTATTAAGTCAATACCATTCACTAGATCAAACTCGATCTCTTACACTTCCATCACCTCCTGTTTCAATGCAAGCATAACATTCCTCAAGAAAATTAAACCTAGCACATGATCATATTAATTCCATGATCACATTTCTTCAAGAAGTTAATTCTCTAAAATAAAAATCAATAAACTTTCATCTGACATTGCTTTGAAGAGTTCTGGGGCTGGACGTCTGTTGTCTAAATTCCTTTACTAGTTGGAGTAAACTTCAAAAATAAAAATGACAATGCAATGCAAATGTTTTATAAGCTCGAGTTATGTCTGCATTTCTGGTAGATAAAAAGGAAGCAAACTAATAAACTGAATTATGATATTCAACAACTTGTATATATTTTCAATTCGTCCACCTCTCTATTAAGACTTTAAATCACTTAAATGATGTCTGGAAAAATAAGACACCCCCTCCAGATTGCAGTCAAGAAGATAAATTAGGCAGAAACTTGGCTTCATTTAATCACTACTGACTACCAAGAAAGCTTTTTACCAAATTAAAACATAATTTACCAGATGAAACAAAAATACTGGGGGTGTTGCACTCCCACACACCTCCAGTAAGTCCATCCCTGCACTTAATGTACCTATTGTGGTAATGCTCTACTCTTAAAAAATATATCAAAGCCATATTGCATTGTTAAAGCTTGAGTTGGAGGCTAGTTAATAAGTGCTTTATAATATAACTGTTAAGGATGTAATCATATCTCTGTATCCACCTTGTAAATGTTCCTTGTCTTGTCAACCAACATTAAAACTTTTTACTTGTGAAACATTATATTCCAGTCTCTGGAATGGAGAGTTGCACTGTAAATGGTGTTTATTCCCTCATGATGATTAGGTCATTTTCAATGTAACTCCACCATTGGCTGTTGCAGAATCCTGGATAAGAAAGGAGGAGGGCTAGGGGAGAAACAGGCAGGACTCTCCTGTAAAACCAAGTTCCAGACATGGCAGCAGTCAAGCAGGCATCATTTGATGAAGTCGTAAAATGCAGTTAATGGAATGCAGTGATACAAACCAACATCACACAATTGAAAACTAGATTATGCCAACTGCAAGATATAACAAGGAATCAGAAGCTATACAATGACAAGAACAACAATAGGTCAACAGGTCTGAAGCTTCTTGGGTTGTCACTTTGTTAAGGACAAGCATTTGACTTAAATTTTGAAAAGGTTCATTTCTTTATAATCAGTATTTACATTCACAATTATAGTACTTTGTGGTTTAGCAGGCAACTAAACATTGCTACAATATATACAACTGTGCATAACAATTGAGATTACTTAGCTACTTACTGAACAGGATCTTTAGGATTAGGCTTCCTAATGGCAGTTTTCATTTGACCTAAATCAGATAAGGAGTGTTCCCATATCAAATTTGCACCATTGCTGACCAATGTTCTAACCATCTGGGGGAGATAAAACAATAATAGCAATGGTAAGACATCAACAAATATAATTGGTGATTCTCAAAGTACAAGACTTTACATTTCATGTTGCTTTTTGCCATTTTAACCAGTGCATTTAACATTTTCAAGGAAGGAAATAACTGCACATACAAGCTGATAACAGCATAACTCAATAATACATAGTGTGAAACATTCAAACACCATCTTCATAGTAAGTACCATATCAAAACTGTTCCAGGATCCAAAAATGTAAATGGTACTTAATTTGATTAATAAAACTAGCATTGCAGTTGCTACAAATAACCCAATAAATACAGCTCTTCAATAACATTTTGATTCCAACTTTGCAAGGGAAAAAGACTAGATAAAGTACACTTTAAGCAGTAATCCATACAAGTACTAATTCCACAAGAAATTGAAACAGGTTAAAAAGCTGTAATTCGTTCTATGAATTTCTGAATCGATACAAAATATAAAATCAAAAGTTAATTTGCAAGAAGCCAAGCAATTTTCCACATATGTACCTTATATTTGTATTTATTTACACTGAATTATCATTTATGTTGAAAAATACACTAGTGAACAGAAACATTTTGTGCCAACTTAATTTAATTTTTGTTTTCTGCCTTCATTAATTGTAATACAAACTAGGTATTGTAAATGTCTCTGCTGACTGTTTGTATCATATCATGCCCTATTCAGTCCTTAGGAAATTACCACGTGTGCTGTAAGCCACACTCGTTACATCTTCCATGTGTAAGATCAATACTCTTAGATAAGATATCTCGCTATTTGCAGATTGCTAAAGGAGAGTTAGAAAACTATGACACAAACTGCATTTGCAACAAAACTTTGTTTTTACATCACTGTCTGAAGATTTGTTGTTTGATATGTGAATCTTCTTCACTGTTTAAGCTCAGTCTACATTAGAGTGACAACAGAATGGAATAAGAACGTGACAAAAAGGCATCAAAGCTCTTTTAAATCCATTTTTAAGACTTTTTGTATTTTTGAATAACGATATGCTGAGATTTCAATTGTGAGAACAGGTTTGTCAGAAATCAAGCTCAAGAAGGTTTTGCCTAAGCTTGGTAAACATGACATAGGCAGCAAACAGGAAGCATAAAAATTTGACTGCTGTGGAACTTGGGCAAATTACAAGAAGGTCAAAAACTACCCAAATATTCAACTCGTGCATCAGATTAATCACATTAAAGGTTCAATGTGTGCACTGACATGTCCCCATGTGATCAAATGCATTAAACAATGAAGACTGGAGAACAAAGTAGAATTGACATTAAAAAGTCTTAGGTGTTGGCTTTGTCTTATCTTACACAATAAGTTTACTGCTTGCAAAGGTTCCTAACCAAACAACTATGCAGTACAGTTTGAAACCCAGGCTTTGTTATTTACAAAATACTGGAAAAGCCTACTTGGCATTGCTACCAAGTAAGACTTTAATAGTAAATCTTAATAGTAAAAAGATTGTTTGGAAATATTTTAAAGACATGTACAATGGAGGCATAATGCATATGCCAAGACATTAAACCTAGAAAGGCTAATGAAAGATCCATCAGACACAGGTAAAACAACTTGCATACCACTGTATCTTACCATAAGAACTGCTTGCTTATTTTTTTGCTCACACTCCTAGGTCTCATTGATGAAAAATATTTAAATGTCATCCATACCCTGTTCAAACAGTTAATGGGGACAACTATACAGTCAACTATGTGTAAATCCATGATCCTGGGAAACTACATGGGTTATAAACTACATACCCAAAATGGTAGCAAAGAGTATAGTATATATATATAGTTCAACAGATGAAAATCCAAATCAAAAACTCTGCTTCTGCTTCTACAACCTTGTTTCGTCGATTTGTTTTTCACTTATCAAGATATATACATATCTATCTCTCTCCCTCTCTCTTTCTCTCTCTTTCTCTCTCTC
>JANTCA010077260.1:0-14910 GCA_024741275.1 Chironex yamaguchii
GAATTCTTTCCATCTGCGGATAAATGGAAGCCTGGAAATCCTAAGCAAAGGGAGCTTACTTATCTCTTGGCTGAGTGTCTCGCTGACGCGATGTTGCCATTCACTACAGACCTCTCCCGATCCTGATCCAGACAAAATGTGATCCCGAACGATCGCTATACCATACACAAGAGTTTTCTATGCTATTACCTTCAACAACTTAAAATGCATCTAAGCAGGTTCAAACCCTTTTGTTAAGTCTCTACATTAACACTGTCACATGTGCTTTGATAAAATCTCAAAAGTGTAAAGTCAATGTATAAATATAGATTGTATAGATACACATACCGGTTTTCCGACTCTTGAAAGGTTATCTAAGAAGTACTTTGTTGAATCACCCTGAAAGAAAATACACAGATATCAAAATTTTACATTCATGTTACATTCATGGCAGACATTGGGGGCAATGATTGTCAGGGGAGTGAAACTTCAGTTGGTGTGAACTGCCAAGGAAGCTTTAAACTGTACTCTTAAAACATGGTGTGAGACCATTAATTCATTGCCAATAGAATGTCATCATTGAAATTATTGGCAGCTTCCCTAGAGTTTACCACTGCTTTTCAGACTACAAAACTGGAAATAGCTATATTTCTCTGCCTCGCAACATGCCTTTTGAAAAAAAGTTTTAAAAATTCATCATCTGCTCAGGAAACATGCCCTAGTATGCCAGTAAATACATGCTCAAGTGCAAAGGTGACCAAATGATTTGTGTAGGATGCCACTGTTTCCAGTGAAATACATAATGTCAAAAGTTGAGTGGATTGAGCTGCTCAATAAAGTGTCTCTGGCAAATTTAATTAATTAATTGACCACTATGTCATGTCATGTCATGCCCATAGTCTTTGGACTGTTGGGGCACTTTCATGACTGCACGGTTTTCCATTATTTCTTTTAATCAATGGCTTCTCTGACACTGGTCACAATATTCTTTCCAGTCCGCTATGTCGGGTAACCAAGATGTCTTTGGTCTACCTCAGATATGTTTCCCTGTCACTTGACAACATACATGCCAGTGTGTGCAAGAGTACCTGGTTTTCTTGTAGAATGACCAAATTATTGTAGTTTCCTTTGATGTGCAATTTTTAACTTCCTCATTGGTAATGTGACATATCCAAGTTACTACCAAAGTCATCTAAAACATCACATCCATGATTCACATCCGTACAATACAAGTGAGATGATGAGTGATCTTAATCACTGGTCATTTGCGTGGAGAGATATATTTTGGTCTTCCATATCTTGTTAAGCTAAGCAAGCTGCCCAGTTGTCTCAGCTAACCTTCTCTTAATTTCAATTCCTGATGTCACTTCTCCATTGAAGAGAGAGCCAAGATATTGTAAGTTATTCCCCTCTTCCAGTTTTCTATAATCAATTTTCACTCTTCTGTTCTGTTGTCATACTTTCTAGAAGCAACAAAAACTATACTCCTTTCGTTGCTTATTTCCACACCATAGCTTCTGACAACATTTTCCAAGTGAGTTAAGGTAAATGAGCTCCTCCATGGATCCAGTAATCACATCAATGTCATCTGCAAATCATAGGTTCAATAGACCATTCACATCAACAGAACAATTGAAGTCCTGGTGAGCATCCATCATAATTTGCTTAAGAAAGATGCTAAACAGGCATGGGCACAAAATGCATCCCTGTACACCAACTGATGGTTTAAACCATTCAAGTGCTTTTCTTGAGTAGTACTCCATAACTGTGCTTCAATAATGTTTACAAGTTTATGACCAAAGTTGTCTTTCCTTGGTACTTTCCATAATGCTTTCCTTCATACTCAATAAAAAGCCTTCTAGAAATCAAAAAAGTTGTGGTGAATTTCCATTTGGTGATTTCTGTATGTTTCCTTACATTCACAATTTGCTGGACTGTACCAAGACCTGTTCAGAAACCAGCATGTTCCTCGCCAAGAAAGATGGCCATACACAGGGAACAACTATGCCTGGAACAAATAAAAGTGGCCACAGACCATGTTATAGAGGTGATAGCTCTATAAAAGTAAATACTGTGTAAATTGTAATGGCTGGTTAATTAGTGACTCCTATGGACAGGTGTCCCTCCTATACCGTGTACTTGAGGCAGGTTAAACTGTTAATCTAAATGTTGTGATTGTTTGTTTACTAAGCAGAGCTTTGTTTCCGTGTCATCAAAATGATGCAAGTGGTGTGGTGTCTATGAGACAGGTAGTACATATTCATCTTGTGCTTCTGCATCGTGTAGTTGGCTTATGCCTTCTCGCTTTCAGCTCTAGATGCCACCTAGCCTTTCAGTAAATAAGGAGGCAGCCAGTGTGCGGAAGCCCTCCCTGGTGGTACAGTCTCTGGATTGGGTGCTTTGTCAGGTCGTCTGCCAACCCAGTATTGAAGGTGTATTGATCAGCCCAGATTGCTCCATTCTAGATCTTGACTACACTGATGACATTGCACTGTTGCAAGAGAACAAAATCTCTATGCAAACACTGCTTTGCTGTATGGACCGAATAGCTGAAAGTGTTGGGCTAAAAATCAAGCCTTCAAAAATGAAGGCCATGGCAATCCACGCGCCAGATGAACAGTTACAAGTTTATGGCAAAAATATTGAGGTTGTGGAGTGATTTTGTTATTGTGGCTCCACGATGTCCTCAAGTGAAATTGCACCATGTGAGGACATCCAGTGCAGGGTTGGGAAAGCTAGTACAACTTTCAACAGTCTCTTGCCTTGACTCTGGCGTTGTACAGATGTCACTCTGATGACATAAATGAAGATCTTTAATGCCTCTGTTCTGCCAGTCCTCCTCTACGGGTTTGAAACCTGGAGTCCGCTGAAGGTCAATGTTGATTGTCTCGAGGTGTTCCATATGAGCTGCTTAAGGATAAACTAACCAATGCCCAAGTCTGTAAGCTCTGCTGTTCGCAACCAAGTGTCAACACCATGTTAAAACAAGCAAGACTCTAGTGGCTCCGCCACGTTGCTCATATCCTGCTGAACCGCCTCTGTTCCCAAATATGGTGAATACCTCAACCTGATGGATGGACATGCACGAATACAGCCCCACGAAAAACCTGGCTGGCCACAATCTACAAGGACCTCAAAGGCTACCGTGTGACAGACTGGGCAGACAACAGCATCAGCATCATCAGGGACGTGGCTGCAGATCAGAAGTTGTCAGAAGGGGGAACCCAACGGCTGCCAGGGTCAAGTTATGGTTTTGAATCAAGAGGAGTTGTTATCAGTTATTGATACACGAGCACATGTAGCAAAATAGGACTGCTATAAGCATGGTGGCAAAAAAATAATGCTTACAAAAAAATTGCAAAAAACAAATAACCTTTTTAGGAAAGCCAAAAAATGCTGTATTTATATGTTGTATTGAAATGGACCTTTTAGGGCAACTGTTTCCTCACAAAAGTACAACCAGTGAGTCAATGTTAAATTTTAAATATGACAATAAAATTTTGAAACAGATTCTTTGAAGCTAAATAGAGATGGCTGATTACAGCTCTTATCAATAATAGTTAGCAGCTGGTGTGTACCAGGAACTTCTAGCAGAAAGATTTTTCGGCCACTGTGCTTCCTACATTGAACTGCTGTTGTACAAGGAAAAGCAATGCATGAGGCAGTTAAAAATGGACAAGCCATCCGGAGAAAGAGTCACTGTTAAAAAGCTGCTGAAAGAGCTAGAAATAAAAAACTGAAAAGAGCAGAAGACCTATGTCATTCAGCTGGTATATTTCTCTCCCATGTTGATCCAATAAAAGGACAAGAAATTCATCAAAAAAGTAATGAGCAAAACAAACCTCCATTATTAACACTGCAAAACTGTATAAATGTGACTGTTCCACTTATCATAAATGAGGTAGACAGAGTTTTCAGGCACCAACTTGAAAGTACAGGCAGTAATGGATTCTTTGCCTGCTTAAGAAGATACCTGTTTTAAATAATTATGTTAGTTTACCTCTAGTACAAGACTTTGAGCAATATGTTATGGCCAAAAAACAGACACTCAAACATCAATTTCAGTGAGCTAAGATATCTGGAAAGCTGTTTTACTTCGAACTTTATCCATATGCAAAGGGAGGTTTGAAAAAACCAAAATTGATTATGCTACAGTGGAAAGAAGCTTCAGTGCAATGAACTGCATTTTGTCACTGACTTGCAATTCATTGAATTCACGTAGAGCAAGTATTTTCATGGTTCTCTCAACAGCAAGGATCTTTTTAAAATCTCAAGATCAAGTAATACTGGGCTCAGCAAAAGAAAGAGATGTCCCTTTCTCTTCAAGTCTGTTAGTCAAAAAAAGTTTTCCCATTTTCTTTTTCTCCTGTTAAAGTTGATATTGCCCGATAATCTAACGTGTTTTGCTCAAAACCTAATTACATAAAAAGTTTTAGACTTTTCTCTATGTGTCATCATTGTCATAACATGCACTTTGAAGTTTCTCTTTTATCACGTTATAGTTACATGTTATAGATTGTTCCTCCTGAAGATGGTTATAGTTTAAACACTGAGTTAATACATAAATCACAACATGAACTTACTTGCATTGTTGCTTTTATTTGTTATAAATTGTTTGCTTCAAAGAGTACAGAAAGTTTGTGGAAAACAAAATACGGTAGACTATTATTCTGGCTTTGGAGTGCACTGAATTCGTGGGGGGCCCTTTGCCCCCTAGTGTCCACCACTCCATCAACTATGGTTGCTACAGCAACAAATTTCAGTCACTGGTCAGGGACTGTGTACAAATTAGTAGATGCAAATAATACATGCCTGTCTGTCTGTCTGTCTGTCTATCTATCTATCTGTACATCTAGACGCAAAGAATTTCTGCACCTTAGCTCTACACCTGGGTAGGGGTGATATTAATAATTGATGACAATACTATTACGTATGAAGGAAAAGCTTGTTCTGTGTTGTTTCAAGCAGGTATGACCTTCTTGTCTTCATTAGGTACATAATTGACCAAGTCTTTAAAAAACAAACATTATAATAATAAGCTTATTAACAAAATAGGAAGGGCATCACCCTGAAGGTTGTGATTTTGGTCAACAGGAGGCGAGGGAATTACTCATTATGATCCACTGTGTATACATGTAAGTTCCCTCGTCCACCCATTCAAACCCTTACCCATAAAAACAAATGTGCATATTTCAATTTACTCACTGAAATATGCGTAATAAGATACATACCACAGTCCCTGCATGAATCGCATCCACTGAACATTAAGGTGTTTAGCGCTCGGGTTGTAAATAAGTTATCTAACGAGAGACTCAAGCCCACAGTTTGGGCATCCACTTTCACTAATTTAGTGCACTAACAGAGGTGTGCCACATGCGATCACGAGAGCATTAAAAACCGCTTATTCTCCCATATTATCAAAATTTCAGTTGTAGATAAAATCAACTACTCTGGAAATTTGGGAAATTATTACTTTTATCCAGATATACTCATGTCGATTGCTCAATTTCATGCGTTAATTTAAAAAACCAACCATAACACGTCACTCGTTAGAGGGAGACCACAACTACATTCTTTCTTCGATCTAGATCCAATTAGGGGACAACTGTCGACACAGAATCATGACGGCAGGACCACAACGTTTTGTGGTTACCGTGTATGTTAAATAAATCAGCACTAACCTTGAATCCAAAGACGCATGGAGTTTTACAGACACAATGCTACAGTTACTGACAAAAACAAACCAAATTCAAATGTAGTAAACTTCAACTGGTTTTTCCTCACATGTGACACACGTTTGACTGGGCGTATAATAATTCTTAAACGAGAATAACTTGAGAAACAATTACTGGCACTTCGTTTCGATATTTGAGGGCAACACCGGAAAGTCAAAAAGGAATGTTGGTGTCAAAGTGAGCCAAGCCTGACAAATATTGCAATTGTCAAAAATTTTGAGAATAGGGTACATTAAGAAAGGAACATGAAGCATACACTGCTATGCCACATTCACAAGTAATGATGATAGTATGACAATACTTTGAACAGGCAAAAGCATTAACACATACAAGACGAAATGGGTACCAACTATCGCTTGACCTAGGGTAATTCGTTTCATATCACCTAAACCTTGTTAGTCATTGCCTTGTTCTATTCGTTGGATTGACAAATAGGTCATTCTTGATCATGCCAAAGCAGTATGTGATACAAACAACAAAATTCATCATGACTTTCAACTAACAGTGTTGAAAGTTCAGCAAAGGATCTTGAAGCCATTATCTTGCCTTCTTATGATGTAAACAAACAAGGGAAAGGAGACTACCCTGTATCAAATTTAACTGTCAAGTGATAATGGGTAAAAATGTTTCCACCTCTCGTTTACTACGCATCAATTTTCCAAGTCAATACACATTAAGGTACATATCTTGTTAATGTCTTTATTCTTAGTATCGCTTGCAGTAA
This sequence comes from Chironex yamaguchii, assembly GCA_024741275.1. Classification (NCBI taxonomy): domain Eukaryota; kingdom Metazoa; phylum Cnidaria; class Cubozoa; order Chirodropida; family Chirodropidae; genus Chironex; species Chironex yamaguchii. The sequence goes on from JANTCA010077260.1 coordinate 6,439, forward strand.
ATCTTATCGGTCTACGCGGTATCGTCTGTTCAATAACCACTTTCAAATATTAGCAAGTCCTAGACATCCCGAAACAAGTCAGTGAAATTGTAAAGGAAAAATAATTATAAAACAATACAGAAACGCATAAATTCGATACTTACAAGTTGAAATTCGTTTCGTCTTCGGTACACCTCTGCAATCCCGGAATCCTGCCATAAATGGGTTACACAGTCAACGTAGTCCAAGAACAATTGCGAATCTATAGTCTGCACTGACTGAAAATTAAGGATCATATCTCCGTAGACTTGGTTATTAGGATCACCCCACTCCACTCGAAGCTTCCGTCTAGCATCTGCTAAGACCTTCATTCCTTTCAGGATATTGCTGAAAATAATAGGTCGAAATTCGGCTAAGGCATCAGAATCGTAGTCTTTGCCATGAATGATTCGCATTTGCTTGAGGAAAGTACTCTTTCCACTCTCTCCAGCACCTAATAAAAGAATCTTGACTTTTCTCCGAAAGTAAACCTTTTCTTTGGCTATCTGTTTATCTATAAGTTTTGATCTCTGCTTCTGCTGGAGCTCCTCCGAGCTCATACAGCAGGGCAACGCCATTTTTCGTTCCACTGACTGTTTGGACTCAGCCTGTCACTGCCGAACGGGTGCGAAAAAGAAGGGTCTGGAATCGACCATGCCCAGCCTACCCACTTAGCCATCTTTAGCGGTGGGGCTTGGACCCAAACGTAAACGCTATTCCCATCAGTCTGACTCATGATATGTGGACATATTTAGCAATAGGCAAAAATGGTATTTCCCCTTGCAAGTTTAAAATATAATACGGTTGGCACAGAAAAAATACTGTAAGCGAATTAGGAATCTCGTGTCGTTAAAAACAAAAGCAGGACAAAGGCATTTTTATTCTTCCTCTTGTGACTTACAAGGCACAGTTTGTATTTCGTTAAATGGAGAATTTCCATTAGGGTAGTCTACTGCAACTGAAATTGAGGTGAAATGTACAAGCGATTAGAATTGACGTCTGTAAGGGTCCTATTATGTACCTTTTTTATAGTATCCATGGAATCATAGTCAGTTGTCTTGGGAACAATGCAGCTATCTGACCGCTTTACATATTGGTGTAAGACGTTAACATTCAAGCTTTACTACTATCAAATTAGCACAAGGCAAGCATCCCCATTCAAGACCTTCAACTGAGTCCAAGAAATTTCCCCAAGGCTTGGCAGTGCTTTGTCTCATCAACTCCCGTCAGATTAGGCAGGGAAGAAAATTTTTGAAAGCTCGCAAAGCTAAACAAATACCTTTTATGCTAGACTTGGGTCCTTTTTTGGGTCCATCTTTTAGTAGTTTTCTAAATGGTATTTTGTTAATGCATTTGTTAATGCATACATTAAGGCAATAAATTATTATCCTTATATTGAACATCCATTTGGCTTAACCTTGAACGTTTACTCGCATTTACTTTCATGTGTACTTTATGTACTAATATTTCTCACATATTAGAATAATGTTGTCACTTAACCTCTCCTCTTTCATAGCAGGTTGGAAGTAGTTTGTAGCTGTCAGTTTGCTAGAGTTTTTTGTCGTTTTCAGTAGAAACTGGCGTGATCACCAAGAATCTACACGTTTTGTACAGTCTCAATAACACGATGGGACTCATGAGTAAATGTGCCTGCTCCTCGCACAAAAATGAGCCTTTTCGTTGCCACCAGTGTGCAGAACGTCTCTAGTTTTGCAGTTGAGACATCAGGATCTTATTTTTCGCATCCTCGAAAATAAGGTTTACATACAACAGATATTCATCTACTTCAGCTTTATTTTTGAGCCACTTTGCACACTGATGGAATTTTAAGGTGTTAGAATGGAAGTTAAAGATGGACCAAGCCATTTTAACGTAGGGGAAACAACTAACTTAATATCGAGCGAGTGTTACAATGGCAAAATCAAACTTAGAAGACAAAAAATAGAAAAACTGTCATGAACTGTTTTTCTTCTTCCACTTATCAAATTTTTGAATGAGCGTGCAGACTATTTAAATATTTGCTGTGGGTGTTACGATACCTGGGCGGAACATCTGAGTTATAAAAATATGTATGGTTGCAAATGAAGTGAAACAACAGCATCGTTAGAGCACATGCACGATCTCCTTTGCCTCTGTTGGAAATTGAACTTGTTTCTGCAGCTGCATACATTACAATTTACCATTTTACGTTTTTTGTTTTATGGTTAATGGTATTTTATATAATAACTGTTACAATGGAGATCAAACTGACTTTTCAGTCCCGTGAATTACTGAAGGTATAGTTGAATTCAATATAAGTAGATATAAATGTTACATGCGTTTATTAATTTGTTATAGTTGTTTACTTCTTTACTGGTACAAATCGACAACAAGACAAAACTTCCAGATATAGATCCGATAAGGCATTTTAGTGTAGCTGTGATCGTTTGTGAACGTTTGATTCCTATTGGTGGCAGGTTACGATATTACGATTTAGTTGTCGCCGACTTTAGACGCCTAACCCAAGTTTTTCCTGCGCTGTGCATGTTGATAAATCATCTGATAACGTTTAAAGCAAATGCATGACAACGATGCCAATTTTTCAATATTACTTAATACACTCAATGTAGCACTATTCACACCATTAAGTCCATGGAAAGTCCGGGACTATTACACAACAAAAGACAAGCACACTGTCATCCTTTGTTTAGTTTACACGTGAGACATCTACTGAACCGTAAAGACAAATACAGTAGCTTGACTTAAAAAACCGGACAAATTACCAGCATCTGTTTCTCAGATTGTTATATCGGGTTTCCGCATCCTGCCACAATCGAATTAAGGCCCTCAAAAGCCATTGTCAGTTCCCCACCTTTCTCGCCTTTCGATCTTTGAGTCTGATTATTTCATTAACAATTCTGATCATAAGAACTTATTGATAATTTTAGAAGATAGATAATATCTGATCGCTTGTCGGGCATCTTTTTGAAAGTAACGAATGTGCTTTAAAGGAAAGACGGTAAAGCTAATAAGCATTGCATGGTCCATATTGCTCAAAGATTTTGGTTCCGTGTAAGCGTCTCAGCTTACCTAGAAGATTTTATCGCGAAGTTTAATCTTAAATGAAAAATTATATCGACAGTGATAGACCGATTGATAAGAAAGATAGGTATTGCTGTATATACTATAGATTTTACTATGATAAAAGTTGTGAATTCAATTTAGTTCTTTTTTAGAGAGAAGAAGACATGTAGTGTCAACTTGATCAAGGTTCAATGGAGTATTCTCGACCACATTTTGATTAATTTTCCATTTTACATCAGCACTACTTTGGATCCTAAATATTTAAAGTTTTACAGAAGAAATAATTACAGTTTCAAAAATATTGCCAAAACGTTGCTTGTAGCAATGAAGTCTAATACACAATTACATAAAGGCAAATATCCAGACGTCTGAATCATCAAGAGTATCATTCATCTCTATCTTTCTCATCATTGAACAGGCCTTGAAATAAGACCAGCTTCTTGCACCATAGAGAAAGCGGTTGTAAAATGCATTTAGAGTTGTTAGTTTCAATGACTTGAGTGATATAAAGAAGTAGATTCTTCGTGAGCTCCAAACGAATGATCGAAATACCCTTTAACTGAAATTTTATTTTTCTCTTAGGCAATGATAAAACACTGAAAGTTATAAATGTCTCAAAGTTTGACCTAATTCTGGATCTCGAAGAACTTTCTTTGCATCCGCTTGTGATAACGATGAATTCTCTTTTAAAAAATTAATAGTTAATATGGAATGTTCATACATTGAACGTAAGACAAGTTTTGGTTTTTGTGTCTGAAGACTCCATCCCTAAGTTTGCTTCCGACGAACAGTAGGAGAGTGGAAAAATAACCAATGCAGTTTGAATAATTTAAAATCTTTGTCCACGCTGAAACTGTCAGTGGTATTTGATGTACCTTCTTTGATTTTGGAAGAGCATTTAACTCTGAGACCACGAGCAAGAAGATCAGGTTTGTTGAAAAAAGGCAACACGTTGTGATGACGATTGTATCAATCCGTATTTGTGACATCAACACAAAGAGATCTACCAATTCAGTTAAGCTTTACTGAAAAAGACATTTGTAGAGTAGGTTCAGAGTGATTAGTTCCAACTCTTTTGCCTTTAAATGCCATATTACTCATTCCAGAAACTAAGATGGCTATTGGCTGCTAGACTTCTTCAAGTAGCTGAATTTGTTTGGCAAAGTGAAGCTTTTATACTACCCTGGCGTACTGCTTTCTTAACAATTATTATATGTTTGATAAATGTTTTAACAATGTAATTCATGGTAGCAGGTAACATAGCAACCCTCGCTATTGTGAAGCATGGTGCAAATTCTAACCTCATTCCTCTTTACAAGGTCAATACCTTTATTTTAAAGACTGTTGGTTATTTTTAGTGCTGTCAAGCAATTTTGGTGAAGAAATCAACGATATGGAGGATGGAGATCTTACTCCAATGATATGTAAGCTGCTAAGGAGTGCTGAGAACAGACAAGAGAAAAGTATAGACATAAAAATAAAAGATTACAATTGATGTTCTATGTACATGATATTTGGTCGGCAGTGGCCGTTTAATATTTGCATTTTTAAGCTTCTAAGTCTGAATCCAGAAGAGAGAGTTGTGCTCAACGAACTTAGTTCACATTGAACAATGAATTACTCATGCTTTGGCTTGCAACTTATCAAACACTTCTTACATTTATGAAAGGCAGCTAATAAGATTTTTGTAATTTTAGATAATTTTATCAATGCATGCTAAAATTTGAAAAGAGACAAAAGACCAACTAGTTATATAGGAAATAGATTTATGTATGTTTAATCAACATCCATTAATATTGCTGCTCTCACAACACGTCCACTGAGTTGACAACTTAAAACAATTTTAGGGGGACCTTTTCAAAATACGTATTGCCTGTAATGTCAAAACCAACCTACTGCACTTGCCAATTCAGAGTGTAGAGTTATTTAATGTTAACAAAATATTTACGCAAGGACAATATGCGCTGCACAATCTCGAATTCAGGGAATCTTTTGGTCAATTTTTTTACATGCAAAAATCAAACACATGTTTGGGGGGGCTTTATCCAGTGTTTGTAATTTATATATACCAGTCGATATTCTTTCATTATCTCCTATATCGTCATTGTGGTATACGAAGGAGGAAGATAAGGAAAAACCATTTATAACCAAGCAGAGAAGTAAATGTGGATATTTGCAACTACAGCAGAACAGTCTCCCATTGAATAGGCTCCAGACAATGCAAAAGTCCACTTCCGAGCTTGCTTATGAAAATACTTTCTTTAAAATCTATGACATATATTTAAGTACAATTACTTATAAACGATAAACGTTTCAAAGGATAGACGTTTTTTCTTGCATTTAGCTTTTAGTTCTGTGTTTACATACTGCAGAATTACTAAAGACAAATTTATCTCTGAGCTTGGCAAGGATTTAATAAGAATTTGTTTGACAAAATACTTATCTTTACTTTGATGTGTTGCTTTACTTTATCCCACCTCTTTTTGAAACCCGTTCCACCTGCCCTCGAAAACAATAGACGTTTCCGTTGTTAGCTCTCTTTCGAACTTATGATTCTCCAAATAAATGCAAGGTGAAAATTTATTGTATTCATAGTCGCAGTCTGATAAAGACTTCATTAAGATGTTTGTTGTGATATACCCTATGTCTACATTAAACAATGAGCGCAACATAGTAAGCCACAAAGCTCCTACACCAATCTTTTATTGTCAAAGGCGTTTTTCTAACTGATCCACGCATTCCAGAATCCGTTCACATGAATGGATTGCTAATCTACTGCTAACACTGCTAATGTTTGATTAGCAGGTGGTGTTCTCAGGGTAGATGAATAAGCTTAAGGACCTTTCTCTAATAATTGTGTGCATAAAGTACAATACATTAGAAAACAATAATCAATTGAAATATGACACAAGAACTACTTCAGATATTAAGAAACTATGTAAGTAACTGACGTCTCCACTAATTCAAACTATGTACATAGGCTGTCGATATCCTATTCGGTTACAGTGCTCTTCAATTGCAGAGACAACATTCTAATCTTTTAGAACAGATTAAAATTGCAAATATAATAGCTTATATATTCTATGCAAAATTATGCAAAGCTACTGTTGTAATAACCACCAAGCAGCCAAGTGAACCTAATTTTTACAAACCAAAGAGAGTTTCGCCTTGAAAATTTGCGACATTGCGCTAAAACACACTTAAAAGATGTTAAGCATGTTTCTAGCAAAATGTCACAAATTTTCAAGGCGATTTTCAAGTTTTTTGTGCTATAAATGGATTGTACAAAAAGAGTTTCAGAGAAAAATTCATCTCTTATGCGATAAGAGACTTACATTAACTACATCAATAGCTTCATCTAGAGATCTTGTAAGAATGAATATGCTAAATCGATTTTGACAATTTATGTCTTGTTTATGGAGGCTTTCTTAAGAAAGTTATCATAATTGTGCTTGCTTTTTATGTTTACGAAATAGATAAAGTTTTAGCAAAACTACGTATAACACCAAATTGCACATAACCCAGGACTGAACCAATCAAGGAGAACAAAGATAAACTGAGATCACCAAAGGAAAAGAGAGAAGGAACTGGCAAACTTTCGTAAACGTCTAAACACAGATACTCTTTGGTGGCTGAAACAATTGCTGCTTTGAGCGAAAGTTTAAATTTTCAAACTGGATATAAGTTATACTGGAACCCAGTTTTAACAAATCCAACTTCTACTCTCCCGACGTCTGCTTCACAAATTTCTCTGTAAATTATCTTGGCCTACCAACACCTCGTTTTAAAGAGCACTCGGTTTAACAAAACCTCCATCTAACAAAATTTTGATATTGAAAACTACATTTGAGGTCCCTTAATCATAAATACCCTGATTATAACGTAACAAATACCAAATAACCAAACATGCTAACTGAAAATTGTGTGAGATCTGCACTATCTCCTTGGATAATCTGTACAGTATTAGGGATGTGTATTTTGTAGCCAATTGTCATGACACATTAGAGACGTGAGTTTGTGCAGTTAATAGTTATTCAAACTAGGATACTATGCACCGCTATTGTATCGTAAATGTTTGCAGTGAAGCGACACAATGGGCTTCTACAAAAGCAATGACAAGACATGATAGGTTAACTCACGGCGATGTCTGTAAGACTTCGAAAGCTTCGTATCTCCTCTATGATTAGAATTGAACTAGTGAAGTGTCACTCAAGAGCAGGTAATTGTGTTAAATTTCAACCAACGATAGTAAATTGTCATCTTGTGTGGCAATCATTACTCTATTTTATATGTCTCAAGTTTGTTAAACGAGCGATGCCTGGTACACACCATCAGCCGACAATCTCAACTAAATCCTAACTGAAGTAGGTTCTATCAACACTTAAATAGTTTAGTGTCAAAAGAATAATAGTAGAAACAACGATCTGCCATCCTGCAATTTGCAATAAACGTCAAATGGCATAGCCATGGAATAAAACAAAATCTATCAGTCCGCCACAATATTTTTATTTAAAATCGCAAATTTGTATTTATTAAAAAATCTGACAGAAGTAATTTTAATCTTTTTACCCTCACATGGCCATGACGGTGCAAAGTGATTTTGTATTCAATGAAAATCTTATCTTTCTCTCTGACCTAATTTACAACGAAACTTAAACAATTTTACAAAGGAACGATCAAACGTCAGTATTCCTAGTGTCTTTTTAGAAAATTTCACCTATGTTACGTTTTCAGCTTCTAAAATCTTTGCCACTGTGAACACTTTATAACAGGATGAAAGAAAAACATCTCATCTAAAGCCAAACATTAGGAAGGCTTTAATCCACGCACTTCTTATTTACAACTGATATGAAACAAATGAAGATACGATAGAGGTTATGTATGCTTTGTGTTGGTAAATAAGCTTACTAATACACTAGCAGACAATCGACCCAAATAACAAACCAGTTTTATCATTTTGGTTAAGCCGCTCAGTCAGCTGGGAACACGTTAAAGTTGTAGTGAAAATACAGTGGGTTAAGCTTCTATTTTCACTGCAAATCTATAAACGCATACTGAGTCGAACAGAACTGGAAATGTATAACTTGAACATAAAAACTTCTGAACAAATATAGTCTTTAAGAGTTACTTATATGGACCAAGTGAACATGTATTACAAAATCATGCAAATGGAACCAACATTACAAAGATGGAACCAGTCATCAACACCAAACGCACCGCGTTGATCAGCTACAAGCGTGACCCATGTCAGCAAAATCTGCAGGCACTGAGAGCTGCATGCAGCAAGGCCCAGCAAACAGCACGCCGATGCGCAAACGACTACTGGCTGCAGCTGTCCCAGAACGTTCAGCAAGCCTCAGACACTGGAAACATCAGGGCTATGTATGAGGG
>JANTCA010077271.1:0-36293 GCA_024741275.1 Chironex yamaguchii
AATTTTTAACCTGCCAAATCAAAATCCCGTTATCTGCTTACTTGTCGCATCTCAAAAATTATTCTGTATCTTTGTATATGACACACCAGTGTCCATGTTCCCATGATAATTTCTCTAAAATATGAACTATTTTCGTTTTCTTCGTCTATCGTACAGTTTCAAGTCTTCATTCATTAGTTTTCCTTACCAACACAACCAATCTACACGCTAAGGCCTAGGAAGTTATCATAACGCGAAATACGCTCGATACAAACATAAAGACATTATTTTCCCATTGAATGTATCAAGAAGAGGAGCCTAGGAGACATTAACCAAGTACCTATTCCCACTCCAGATGATCCTTGAGATAAATTTAGAAAACGAAACCCTGTTGCCTTTCACACCTCCAAAACATTTGCACCCAGTTTTCTTTACCTCAAGCTCATTTTCCATTTCTCCCTGACTACGAAATAAATTATCATCATGCCTCCCACGTAGCTGCTACATGCTCCTAATCTTAAGTATAGAGTGTAGAGAAGGAATTCCGCAAGTTATACTACGAATTATTTATTGCCGTCAGTTACATTAGTACAATTAAGAATAGTAATGAAATATGAAGATTCCCTCAGAGTTAACATAAGGCACACCTTTATAAGCTAGGACAATAGTAATGGATTAGCAGATACGCAGCAAGATCAAGTAGTGAATGGTAAGCAGGAAAATGAATAGAGAAGTAAAATTTAGCACTAGCCTCTACAATATCAGCTGCCTGAAAACTGTCTCTTCTTTGTTTTCTGTCTCAAAATTGATTCCTCTTAATCATTAAAGTTTAGGTGTACCCTCTCACTACTTTCTCCAATATTCTCTTGAACTAAGGCGTAAGTTAACCATACATTAAAAAATGAATAACCGAATCTGAAGGTGCTACACAGTTCTTGTTGTGTCGATAAGCAGCCTGTTGACGAACAATGCAAATACACTTTCGAATCAATTCAAGTTCCATACTATAACTCATGTTCTTAAATGTTTCTCTTATACGGTATGTGTCGAAATTCAGTATTAGATTGACTCTCGAACAGTGAACGACTCTTACACTTGTGAAAATCAAAATGTTGATAAGGGTTCATGCTCAAGGATTTTATGGATTTGTAAAAACACCCGTCTGGTGTTTCCTTGTTGTTCTGATTATCAGATATTGACACGGATCTATAACAATGCAAGGAATGTATTTGGAAATATTTTTAGAGAAAAAATGTTTTCAAAGAAATTTGGAATCCTGTAATGTTAAAAAAATTTTCACGGGAAATAAATGGGAACATGTAGAGGAGTTACGTTGTGCCAATTGAGGGCTAGTCACATCTTCTGCAATTCCAGAAGTCAATATCCATAGGCTATGTTCAAGTGGAAAGGAAACACTGGCGACGCACGATATGAAATATTCTACAATTTATTCAATGACTGCATATATATATAACAGAGGTAGATAATATATTATAATATATGCAAGAGAATGCATCAACAGCAAACACGTAGTCCAATGGTAAGTATTAAGTGAGAATTCTTTTCAAAGTTCGTTTGAAAAGACTTGGTACTAGTCTTAATATTCGTTTTCCTACCAATACAGATGTTTTTTATTAATTATCAGTAATATTCAGTGCGCGCAATCACTGCGAATACAACTCAAATAGTGTTGCACAAGGGTAGATCAAACCTTGAAGGCATCCTGTCTTGCAATCAATTGTGTTGTTACGCATTTTAAGTAAACTCTTCTGGAATTCGATGTAATGTGTGGACGTAAGAAGATTAATTGTAGATTCTTCTCGGCAGATGAATATTTTAATAGAATTAGTCGACAGCAGAATAATGGAGATATGTCTTTTCACCATTGTCTTGCAAAGCAATATCCATATAATTCGAGAACACTTTTTACGTTGTCGTGCTTAAGAAGCTCCATTAAAATATGTTGATTTAACTAGAAATTCCTCTGTCTACGCACGAAAACAAACTGACACTGAAGACAAGGTATCAGGTAATTATAAACTTAAACAATATTTACTCTGCTGGGTACGTACAAGATAAAATTATGTCGTATTTGATTTTGTGTGCAATACGACTAGAAGTACTTCAAGTTTAGAAGAGAATAGAAAATGACAAAGTAATCGAGAAAAACCATAACCTGCACCTATTTTAAACATTTACAAAGTAAAGTGTTCTGCATGGTTGTCAAAAATCCAGCGAATACGTAGGATACAAGTACCCAATGCCTACTGAAAAGCGTCTACAGAGTTTGATTTTGTGGGTGTTTTGTAGCATACTCAATACTGAGCGTAGCTGATTCCCATGCCACTAGAAGGTGCGCTCGTCATAAGATGAGCTCCCGTTACCTTCTTTCGCCAAAGGCTGATATTGTTTGTGATGACTCAGATACGAACTTGTAGCCACTGCCTTGCAAGATCGTCTTCTTATCCGCTACACTAAGGCCAACAGAGGCAGTAAGCCAATTTATGTTAGCAGAGGTTGAATAATAAGGTGTAACATCGATTTGTCGAGGAGTACATTCAGCTAAATCATTTCCAGCGCTTTTTAGTAGCAAGCTTACTTATTGCAAACTTTAGCAATCATGTTTTGCAATAGTTACGTACATTTTTTGTTTTGATGTAAGGATGTAACTCGTACCTCGAGTGCAATAATTCTTATGTCATTTTCGGTACACGACTGCAAAGCATTTAGCAGCAGGGTGATCTTCAGACTATACATTTAGAAACTTGAGAACTGAAACTAAAGTCACGAGATCTGTTAAGGTTAAATCACCATTTGGCATAGGAATGTTTTCTGTCAAAATGAATTATATTTGTAAAGTGAGACGCGTTTTACTATTTTGAGACTGTGTTAATCGCCCATTTCACCGTCAAAATCTACCTTTTGCTTAATGGTATGGTTACTTTGAGACGTATTTCTGGTTACGTCTATCCTTAAAGAGCTGTAAACTGCTAAGGTTGTGACAAGCAGATTTTGTATCAAAATGGAATTCGTTAATTTAGTAACGAAAATAATGTAGTTCACTTGGAATTTGCCGAAGATTCATACTCGCCAGAGTTTGTGGTGACATCCTGATGCACAAAGAAGTCAATAAACACCGAATGATTAATAGTTTTCACGAATTTCTATTAATGCCGGTGCAGTGGTTGTGGTGTATTGAAATGTATATTTTTGTGATAGGAAATCCCCAAGAGATGCAATGGTCAAAATTTATGCAATCGTCAAAGTTTATGCAATGATCTAAAATTATACAATTTGCATTACATTGATTAAGAAAATGATTATTACAAATTAATTATAATTACAAAGCAATTTACCAGTAACACCTACAATACATCTTTGCATACTTCGTCATGAAAAGTGTAAAGTGGTTTTAAATTTCAAGAGCAAATTTCTCAATAACAACGTTCTAAGATTAGTCAATATTAGTAATTTCATTTGCGTTTATGCATGCTCATCTTCTGGATAAATCGAACGTCTAGTGTTTGAAGTTCTAGTGTTTGAAGTTTACAGTGGGAATTTATAGTATTTGTGTTATGTATTTATGTATCGTTGAAATAACTTCATCACTTTGACAAACCCTACCGAGGAGAATTTTGCATGACCATAGTTGGCCATAGATTGGCTCCGTCGTTTGCGGCAAAATACAACGTTGTCAATTTACATAAGGATAAGGATTTCTATCATGCTGACATCAGAAAAATATGAACTTTTATGTGCGAAGTGGTAAAGTTTGAAAACCAAAACCTGGCCAAGGCAAACTAGTTGTAATTTCCAGTCACAAAGTAAAATTTATCTGCGACAACCATCCACTCACAACGTGCCAATGTTGCACATCATTGTGGAAAAATCGTTAGTAAATATTGCCAAATATTTTAGAAAAGTAAAAAGCATGTATTTCGCTTCCAACCGGGAGGGGGGAGGTATTGCGTACATGAAAGCATCCCCGGTTCACACATGAAATTATCTATGGTTCCGAGGGCATCCCATTTTCTCCGAAAATGTGGACTAAAGCCGTGCATTTAACAAGATAATAAATGGGCAAGAGCAAGATCTTGCAGTTTTTCAATGCAGCAAAAGCTAGTCATCATTTTGAAGCACTGTAACTGTGGTTTTGCAGATTTTTACGAGGTGCAAGCAAAGCAATTAACTTACAAAAGAACACAGATTTTGATAATGGCAATTGTCATAACGTTGTGAAACAGGCTAAGGTTATACGGACATCCAAAGTCTATTAATGTTTACAACTAAACTGGCGACTTCAGTTTAAAGAATACAGCGTTAACTAACAACAAGGAGGTCATAAACCAGAAGTTGAAGTTTACTGAAAGTGACAGGAAGTAAGCAAAATTAGTCAGGTATTATCAAACAGGAACTGGGTGCAGTTCTTAAAGGTCACAAGTTCAAAAGTATGCTTGAAATGTGCAACAATTTCGTAATCCTTAAAACGGTGCGTAAATCTATCAGCACAAGATGGGTCCATCACAACATAGGTAGCCGGTACTTTCTATTGTACTAGAACATACCAGTGCTCACATACTTCGTTGGCCTGGCTTGGATGAATAATAAGACAACACTATGCGTGATCAGATTAACAGATACGGACTAGGGTTGCACTACCTGAATTCACCACAGGCTACGCATTCAGGTGGGTACCATAAATACAGAAACATAACCCCTTAATTTATCTATCACGTTCAGGTGGCAAACATTTATTAATTAGATCCAAAAGGCACAAATAATGATACCTTGTTTGGCAGTCCTACTAGCATGAAAAATAATTGGGCTGAGGTCCTAACACATGAAATTAATGATAAATTATACGCGTTTGGTCAAGACAGAAGTAGAGGAAAAAGTAGAGACTATTGGGCCCTCATTTACTTAAATCAAGCTGTGCTACAAATTACAAATTGGACGAATACAGATCAACTGATGGCTGATATGATGGTCCTTCTCTACAAATGTATTGAGACAGAACTCGGACTGCTCTCTTCTCCTTGCAAGAAAGGATTTAAATGAAAATCTTGACAATGATAAATTATCATATACAATTTGGTTAAATTAGGCCGATTACATAATTCTTAAAAGTTTAAAAAAGCAGAGGTAAGCTAAAATATAAGGTTCAGTGCAAGAGAGAAGCTGATGCAAGATGGTGTAACTGCATGGAAACTTTCAATAGGGAACTTAGGGAATTTAATGGGATGTAGGCATGAGATGGATATGAACAATGGAGAGTAGGTTATGAGCAACTGTTTTAAGCGATTGCATATGAAACCTTGTTGATTTTAGCAAATGTGTTTGGTGTTTGTTGAGAATATAGGAAACTACGACGTCGAGATTTCGATGTTGACCTTAGAAGCATTAATTAGAGAACCGACACTCAGTGGCGGAGCCACGGGCTGGGAGAATTGGGCTACTATTCTCAGCATTTTTTTCCGAAGATGGTCTTTGCTATTCTGAATTTCTAACTTTAAGAAGCCTTTAAGTTCTACACGTCATGAGATCCTCGCCGTTCCCATAACTAAACAATTTTTCTCGGTAGGGAGGATGGTGTTATTAACAGAAAACAGAACATTCCAAGGCAGATAAAGGGCGTGGTCCAAACAATTTTTTCCAGACCCCCTAAGGTCTTGTACCCTTACCCCCCTACATTCAAGCGGCTGACGCCACCATGACAGTACTTTTCAGAGGGGTCTTCTGTGATCAAAACAGTCTCTGAATTTCCAAGAAGATTGATGTAAAAGGACGGAAATGATGTAGCTAAACATTGGCTGGCTGGACATTTTTTCAGTGTCGAGTTTTAAAATAAAGCTTGTCTTCCCTGCTCCTTTCATACTATTGTTTAACTATTGCTCTACCACAAATTTACAAACTTAAAACGAACTTAAGGAAGACCGCCGTAATTTGCCACCTATGCACATGATGGAGATGGTACCTAAGAGAGAAAGAATCTGCCCTGCAACTTAAGATGATGTAGAAGTTTCATTACACACTAAGCCACAGTTGTTGATGTTTATGTTGATGTTAGTGACTGTTGATGTTAGTGACTGTTGATGTTAGTGACTGTTGATGTTAGTGACTGTTGATGTTAGTGTTCTGCTTGTAGGAGAGAGGAGTCTTTTATGAAGTGGGGAGGGAGACTATGGCCAAATTTCAGTCCAAAATTATAACATGGCGACATGACCTTGTCAAACAGGTAGTTTATTAGCGGCTTAGTAGGCAGATCAGTACGATGGATTCCAATTGTTGAAACAATTTTCAACACCAAAGTCCTATCATAGCCTTTTAATCAAAGTATACAGTTGGAATATCTAATAAGGTCTTAAATATCGCAAATTCAGAGTTTTAAATCTGAATCAGAAAGATCAAAAGAAAGTGGCAAGAAACGCCAGGGATGACTTGAGAGTCTAAGCGCAGTAAAAGAACGCCAAGTTTTAAATATCATTTCAAAATTTGGAGTTTAAATGTGCAGTTAAACAGTTTACCTTAATAACTGCGTGGTAAAGGCACACATTTTCTATTTCATGTCGTATGCCGACAGCACCGCAATTGACTGTGCAACAGAAGCCAATAGTGTGTACACTTCAAAGATTGTGTTCAACAAATAAAACATTTGTTATTCATTACATCTACAATGTAATTTTAGATGTTGTGGTTTGTAAAATAAATATATTCACCAGCGGCGGTCGTGTAACCTAAGTCAAGCAAAAGCAATCTTCCTTCTGACCTTCGCAATTTCTCATACATTGCACATGCACAGCTATTTGTTGCCCAAACAGCAAATGAACTTTAGCATTAAACAACTTTTGTTCTTACCTTAAACCAATCAGGTCTATCTGCCTGTTCCGGTTTCCGACCCAGCAAAAATATTTTCCTTTGATCTCCTTTGTGTCCATTGGCTTAGCTTGGGGATTTATTGTTTCACAATTAGCAGGACTTTGTACAGCAATATCGGTTTTAAAAAGCTCCTGGCCTGCTCCACATTAGTTGTCAGACGCGAGCAAAATTTGCACGAACGAGAAGCAAGGATGGCAGGGTTGCCGCTTCTGCTTCTTTTTGCTGGAACTGCGATCTCAGGTAAGTTGACGAACTTAGCCATTTTTAGTTAACAATTCGTATTAGTTGGCAGACGTCTTTATCGCTACCATTTCACAGGTGTTGTTCTAATCCTAAGGTCAAGACTCTCAGGCCAATTCTTTCTCGTCCGTCCTTTTCCATATTTAGCACTGGTTCAACAACATTTTTGAGGCTCAGGAGGTCAAAATCACTACAATTTAAGCTATCAAGGCATTGGGTTGGCAATCCTGACATTTATTTCAATTGTTTCAGTTGCCCATTGTAACTTTTCGTGCGCTATGAAATTTAGAGACCAATATCTGTTCTGCCCCGCTAAAATGTGGACACGAGGTTATTTATGCCAACGTTGCCGATGTTAGCTCTCTAGGTCGGTCAGTAATGTTTATAGACTAGTGACAAGCTTCCTAAGGTTATTGTCGAGCCGGCAATTATAACTTGCCAATTTGTTGATCTGCCTTTCCTATGTATTTTGTTACTTACATATTTTTTTTTTACTGTCTAGCGCCATACATTGCAGATCTTGACTCAGCAGAGACAGTATCGTACTTCTACGATTGCAGTGAAGGTAATTAAAAGTATTTTTTCCTAATATTTAGCTACAATGGCCTTGTAAAGGTAGTTTTGAACAAAGATTGACCGATTACTTCACCCTGGAGAAGTCTTGTAAAGGCATTGTTTTTAGATCAGCTGAGATTTCGCCGGAATTAAGTCATATGACACCAATTCTTGCTTGTTTTTGTTTGTTTGAAACTAATGGTTGCTGCTTTCACAGCAGACATCGATGCTATAAATAGGGATTGTTTTTTAGCTGACCATATCGTGAAATTTGTATTGCTTTCAGTAGTTTTTGTCGAAATTGCATGCGTTTGGGTATTTGATTCTTGCCGGGCGACTCAAACGAGCTTTTGTGTTTACAGTTGTTGAAGTCATGCCAATTGAAGGAAGGATGAGATATAGATATACATTATCGCTTGAAACTTGCAGTGTGACGTTCCGTTCTTTACGCGCTTTGCATTGCTAGGGTGGAGGCACTGGGGTTTTTTTTGCATGTTTTTACAAGAACAATAGTTAATGGTGTAGAGAACGCCTATTGTTCTGCAATATCAGTAAACTGGTGTTGACCAATAAGCGATTGTTGCAGCTTCCGCTTTGCTATATATGGCCTTGCCAAGCACGTTGTCACGAGGACTAGGTGCTATATGGACAATTGTTTGAAAACTAAGCGGTCACATATCAAGTAGCAAGTTGCAAATTGAGCGGGGTCTCTCGAGGTCGCGGTTTTGCCCCTGGCGTCAGGCCGCAACATGCGCAAGTTTCTGAGCAGCCAATCGCGCAGATCAGTTACCGTGATTAAGTGCAAATATTGCACTCAAAACATGTAGGGCATCCACTTGCCCAAGCTTCTCCGCAACATGCCTCCCTAACAATTTTTTAGTTATGGTATGACAAGCTTTTGTGGAACCTTGTCATCAGTTCATAATCATTATTCTGTCAAGACCACCCCCGTGGTTCCTCTAGTTGGTGATGTTAAACAAAAGGCCTCGACGAGATAATTTAGGATCGGCTCTTGATAATGTCATGGATTGGCTATTGTTGCCTAGTGACGATTGAGCGCTCGATGTTATTAACTCGTGAAATAAATTCTAGATGTTAGCGTATAATTTTCCGACTTGACCCTCTTGAACCCTATAATTTTGATTTGCTGGTTTTAGTACATTTTTTTAAGCAGTTACTGAATGCTACTAGACTTGGTAGCTGGTCGACCGTTGCCCATTTTCGCTAATCATCTCAAACTATACAAACTGGTTGACTTCTGTCTTGCTGTGCTCCTAAGTAGGTGAGGCGATCGAGTGGCAAAGAGACTTTGCGCTACATTTATAGACCTCAACGTAACCTAGTCAACATTACGCACGTTGCAACACCCAGACCCTATTCCGAGACCAAAATGGCGCGTATCGCAAAAGATACAGCTAAGCATCAATTTGCAAGTCCCAGTTTTAAACAAGATTGAATGCTCTATCACTGTTTATATCCTAGGTGCCTCGAGGTTATCACGAAGAGGGACTACAGTTTTTAACTATGAAGGAGAGACGGAAAATGCTGTTGTTGGTACTTCGTCGTCATCGACGGGTATGAAAATGACAGCTACTGTTTATCTGCAGCCAACCGAAAATTGCATGTTTAGCATGCAGGTAAGAGACTTAATGCCGTTTGACTTTTTTCTTAGGCTGCTCTAATGCTTGGTCATGCAAGACTTGAAAAAACTTCAAAAATCTCTTCCATTTGTCGATAGTACGTATGCATCTCTGTGTATATAAATGTTTGTCTTTATATATGTTTGTCTGTTGATATGTCTATTTATTTACTTGATTATTTGCAGAAGTGTTTGTATACACATGTGTTTGTTTTTTACTAACCTTACCTTTTTATCAATATGGGTTAGGATATGGTCAAATGTTTTGGGGCTGTTTTTGCGTACGTTTCTATTTTTTAAACAAACCTCTGTCCAAGATCACAATATCAAATAACCAAAGATACACATTTCTTTTTGCTCCTATTTTGCATTGTCCTTACTGTTGGAACCTTGCGTTATGTCCCCCTACCTCTGTTTATTCTAAATAAGGTGCTTGTTGACTCTTTATCTTTTATTTTCAGATAAGCGAATCGAAGCTCTTGATCAAGAGCAAGAACTCGCCAGACTTCGTCAAGGCAGACGAATCAAAAAAATTCAGTCGAGAGCTCAGTGCTCAAGAACTCTTCTTTCGCATGTCGGGAGGCAAAGTCACAGAACTGTTCCCTTCGTCAAGAGAAAAACCTCATGTACTGAACATCAAACGCGGTATACTGAGCACGTTACAGTTGGGTGACCCAACAAAAGACAGTCAAGAAACTGATGTAAATGGTATTTGCAGGGTCGAATATGAAACGGCAGAGAGGAGAATCACCAAAACTAAGAGACTTTCAGAATGCTCCGAGAGAACAAACACTGAACTTGGTATTCAATCTGGTTCTTTCGAGCAGGACAACCTGGTAAGTGGTCACCAGGGGTTTTTATCTGCTTTTTAGCACCTCGAGAGTGTTGAATCGTTACAGTCTGCTTTATTACCCATTGCATAACTATAACTTTAAATTCTGGGTTGATATCAAGGACACCTGCAGCATGGGGGCAATGAGGGCAATCGCCGCCGCTGCCTTCTGCTAACGGGGACAGCAGGGGCAAGATAAGATGACCGTTTTGATTAATCTTGCAAGCTCGCGTTGTTTTGAAGACATACAATAGGAAACGTGACATTGATCAAGGAATAATAGAAGCGAGACCAAGATTGGTCCAGTTTTTAATTTAAATCAACGATCAACAAGGAATACATGCAGCAAGTCAATGGCATCGTTGACGCGCGTACTTTACAATGTCAATATTTTCAACATCAGCAGTAAGAACATTTTGTGTCGTGCGGAGATTATGGTCCTGGGTTCGTGCAAAGATAGGAGCAAATCACCTTAACACTTGTGTTTGGCATTTTTCATAAAAAATAGATGTTGACGTAGTGCAAGTTTCACGAAAAACTGCTGGAGCAAAGGAGATACAGCAATTTTTTAAAGTGCATAGTGGGAAGAAGAAATCGTGTTTTTGACTAGACTACGTTTTGGTTTGATGCACTATTTACAAGAACGGTACCGTTAGCAGGATTTTAACCCTTAATTGTGTGTAGTAGAACTGGTGGCCTTATTGAGCCCACAAGAGCGTATTAATTGATTAATTTCAAGGGCAACTGAGGTAGGAAATAGGTCAATGCCACATGACTAGCATGTTGGAACCCCCCAAAAGGGCCCGGATCCTGCTAAAATGTGACAAGACCTTTATTTCCTTTCAATCATAAGATGCTAGAACAACAGTTAGCACAACTACTTTTAAAACGTTGAAACAGCAGGTTTTAATACGTAAATGCTGTTCAAGGCCGTACACAGGAGATTTTTAGGGGGGAGGGGGGCAGTCGAGGGAAAATTTGTTTGACCCTCATCTTTACCAGAAAACAACTTTTTATACGCGAACAAACTGACTAGGTGACATCTACCGGCATATGCTAAGTTATGGGATAGTTCTTCATGACTTCAGAAGTCCTTATCTAATCTAAAACCTTAAAACGTAATTGAAAATTTCTGGGAGGACTGTTTCTCCTGCCCCTCTGCTAAGTACGGCATTGATGCCGTTACGTAATGCTCCCCCTCCCCCCCCCCATTGGAAGCACCAATAGGACTCGGATATGTTTTTTTTGAATAACATCTTGTAAAAATGCTTATATTTGGAATTGCATTACACTTGAACTGTCACAAAGAATTGCTTACTGCATGCATTTGAATTGGCTAATTGTATTTTACACGTGTGAAATGCAAGGTTTGATCCCAGCGTTCTGTGAGTCTTATGCGACAGAAAGGTGGATGCAATTTTTCAATATAATTTGAAAGGCTTCTTGGGAAAGTCATATGAGCAGTGGCCTAATTGACGGGGGGGCAGGGGTGGCCGCTCCCTAGCAGGTCATTTTCAAATTTTGGGCCCCCTTAGACTAACATATAAAGATACCTGTAAGAAAAAATATGTATTGGTAGGACCCTTTCTGAGCTGTCTGCCCTTCCTGGCCGAGAAGGTTAGCTACACCCCTACATCTAAGCTAATGTGCGGCTAAACGTACGAAGTGCGTACCATGTACGACATCGAAAATTACTGGGTTTTTTTTTGTTTTATCAACAGCCCATTAACCCCTTGAATTCAACCAGTTCATGTACCTACCAACTTGGAAAATCCAGTGAAATCGAGTCAGTTAAATGCCGTGAAATGCACATTTTCCGACCATTTTCAGCTGGTTACAAGTCCCCATCTGGTGCAATTACGACTGTAAACCAAAAGCTGGAACTCGTGACAGTGAAGTTCGG
This sequence comes from Chironex yamaguchii, assembly GCA_024741275.1. Classification (NCBI taxonomy): domain Eukaryota; kingdom Metazoa; phylum Cnidaria; class Cubozoa; order Chirodropida; family Chirodropidae; genus Chironex; species Chironex yamaguchii. The sequence continues at coordinate 12,025 of JANTCA010077271.1, forward strand.
AAGGCCAAAGCAGAGTATTTTCAACAAGAATACTGATGTTAATGGAGTGTCATTGCTGTTTGACCATAGTCACGAAGAAATGAAGCCAGCTAGTTCGATTATTGACCAAGTTGATAAAATCATGAACGTCTTGGTTGACAAACGGAACAAACTGAATCTGGCCGTCAAGCAGAATTATGCTCATGAATTTACCGAATTGGTAACACTTTTGCGACAGCTCGACAGAAAGAGGATGATGCCTGTTTGGGAGAAATACTTTGACTGCACAAGAAGTAGAATCTGTGGACCTAATGATGACGATTTAAAAGAATTGTACAGGTAAGGATTTTTTGTCATTTTTACTGGTAGTTGGTTTTACGTTTTGGGGTTTGGGCGCCACTTTTCCTTAAACCTAGTCCCTTCTATGCGAAGTATTTGTAGCGCCTACAATCGTGGAACGTTAAATACGCCTGAGAACGAGGTCGCCCGCCAAAGGCAAACTAGCTGTTGTATTGTAGAAATACTGGTAGTGAATAGTTGCGGTGTTTTGGGCAGTTGTTCTAATATGTATAAAAAGTCTACAGTTGTTGTACCAGTTCATTCAGTGCGCACAAGAAACTCGCTTCCTGCAATACGCTTAGAGTTGAGTCATCCGAAGACATATTAGAAAGATAAATGAAGGCTACAATGTTCTCGAAGGTGCAGAATGGGCGCTGGTAGGCAATACACTGTTCTGGGGACACACATTGTCCTTTTGACTCGTTATGGTGTAGAAAGGGCGCTAGATCTAAAGTAATCCCACCCCTTTGGCCGCTAATTTTCCAGCTCAAATTGGCATTTACAGAGAAGCCTTGTTTTGTTTGTATTTTGCCATTTGTATGCTAGTTTTTGGTAAACTTCTATCCCTGCTGTTTTTATAACCCTTTCTCTTCTTAACTTTTATTACATAACCCTTTCTCTTCTTAACCTTTATTACATTTTATTCAGCTATTCACTGAAGTCTGGTCTTTGGAGAATTTTACACACGAGTAGCACACAACTAACTTTGCCCGCCAAAGGCAAACTAGCTGTTGTATTGTAGAAATACTGGTAGTGAATAGTTGCGGTGTTTTGGGCAGTTGTTCTAATATGTATAAAAAGTCTACAGTTGTTGTACCAGTTCATTCAGTGCGCACAAGAAACTCGCTTCCTGCAATACGCTTAGAGTTGAGTCATCCGAAGACATATTAGAAAGATAAATGAAGGCTACAATGTTCTCGAAGGTGCAGAATGGGCGCTGGTAGGCAATACACTGTTCTGGGGACACACATTGTCCTTTTGACTCGTTATGGTGTAGAAAGGGCGCTAGATCTAAAGTAATCCCACCCCTTTGGCCGCTAATTTTCCAGCTCAAATTGGCATTTACAGAGAAGCCTTGTTTTGTTTGTATTTTGCCATTTGTATGCTAGTTTTTGGTAAACTTCTATCCCTGCTGTTTTTATAACCCTTTCTCTTCTTAACTTTTATTACATAACCCTTTCTCTTCTTAACCTTTATTACATTTTATTCAGCTATTCACTGAAGTCTGGTCTTTGGAGAATTTTACACACGAGTAGCACACAACTCGTGTACATGTTTGTGCTTTAAAAATGAGATTTGGATAGTGTCGGCATTGTGGGCAGTTAGTTAGCTATGGCCTCTTCCTTTTGCCAAGCAACCCACACCGCAATAGCGTAATTGAGAGAAGTTCTAATCAACCCCCATTGCAATAGCGTAATTGAGAGAAGTGGTTGTGATGTGTCGGGTTTACTCATTCGTAAAATGTATGTATAATCTTACTGAAGGCGTTGTTTGTCTTTTCTAGGCAATATCTATTGGATGCTCTTACATACTGTGGAACCTCCACATGTGTATTTGTTGTCCACAATGTGATCGTGGACGAGTCTGTGACTGGAGAGAAAGTAAACATGTTCTTGCAAGGCATTGCCCTAGTTGCAAAACCAACAAAGAATATGGTTCGGGATATCATGAATATTGCATCGACGAAGCCATCAAGACAGGCTTATATGACGCTTGGCACTCTGCTGTCCAGGTTCTGCAAAGCTAACCCCGAAGAATGCGTTTACGTAAGTAATACGTTTGTAGAAAGTTACGCTTTTGTGACCCTGGTCTATGCCAGCAGCCATTTATTTTTCATCAATAAATATAATTTTACAGACTATTTTGTTTTGAAAGACTTGCACGAGTCTCTAGGTATCAAGGCATTAAAAATTAAAGATCAAACTCTTTAAGTTTTACGATGAGATGCACAGACGTTATCTACTATGCAACAGTCAACCCACAATATTGTCACGTTAATGAACCATAACACAACGTCAGGGACAATCATGGCATAATAAAACAAAAGGAATAGATGTTCACAATTCAAGTTGACTTTAATGCACATTTTTGAAAGTTATGATTTTGATAACTAGAGGCACTACGAGACCCCAAACCTCCGCCAAGCCAATGTGAATATTAAGTGACCTGTTCTAATAGGCGCCATGGTAACTGGGCTAATCTTCACGACTACTTGCTCTCTATTCGCGGTTTACCAAAAGATACCATAACCACAAGTATGGAAGTGATCCGAAATACAGAATTTTATTCGGATCATTCCCTAAAGAGGAACGCCTAGAGCCAATCAGGCGGCCGCCAACTTACCGTAAAGAGTTAAGAATAAGTTAGTTTTTCATGATGCAAACTAACCAACCAACAAACAAACGGGGGTGAAAACATTACCTTCTCGGCGAGGGTAATTGTGCTAGGAAATTGGACTGCATTTTTGAAAATTGAACAACCACGACGACCTTTAGTGCGAGTTGCGGCTTTGGACAGTTGTGTGTGCAAACTAGCTAACAAGCAAACGAACAAACGTGGGTGAAAGCATTATGTCCTTGGTGGAGGCAATTATGCTAGAAAATAGGACTGCGTTTTGTAAAATTGAACAACGAAGTCAACTGTTGGTGCGGGTTGCTGTTTTGGACGGTTGTTTGCAAAATGAAAGTCGTGTCAGTATTGGTGGTGTCTTAAAAAGGTGCGTGCGTGCTGTTTTTCCAGATTAAAGGGATGCGAGTCATTTGAGCCTGCCACTGGCCAAGTATCAAAGAAAGTATGCTATAGTATGCATTTCATTACTTTATTTTTATCTACAGGGAAAGACAAATCCCATCACGCAAGCTGAACTTTTTATTGAGGGAAAGCTTGGTAGGGAATGCGAAGGACAGCAAAACAGCGAACGAGTTGAGGAACTACTCGGTGCCCTAAAGGCCATTGGTAACTCGGGTCGGCCCAGTCATGCGTGGTCAACATTGGCTAAGTGTGCCCGAATGTCTTTGCATCAAAATGTCAGCATTGCAGCCTTGGAGGCAATGCGTCTAATGCCATGTGATAAACGGAGGATGCAGGAATTGTACGAGATGCTTGGTAATGTGGAAATGGATCCAGAAAGGCGCATTCATGTATTTCTTGCAATCATGAAATGTCCAACGAAAGCAAGCTTGGCACAAGTAGTTGACCAACTTGCTGTGGAGCAAAGCCGACAAGTTGGTAGTTTTATGTGGTCCCATTTGACAAACTTGAACGAGTCTTCCAATCCTTGCGAGACTGAACTTCGTGAAAATCTCAGGGAAATTCTGAAAGGAAAAGCATTGAAGAAGTTTGATTTGGACAGAACTAAATATTCGAGGTCTTGGGAAGGATCCGTGTACTCCGGTAAGTGTTTTTAATAATGTCATTAATGAACCTACGGTGTCGAAGATTGTGATAGGTTGAATAATTTGCATATGGTTGCAAATATTGCCAAGGAACCCATTTATTAAACATTAATTGAAAATTGCGGAGAATATGTATCTTGTTGGCCCAGGGTCTTCAAGGTAGGTCAGGATTGTCAACGAGCCCAAGATAGGATGAACTGGATATTATTGAAGGAACGTTTTCCGAGTTTGGCTTCTAAGAATGGATGACAGGAATTGTTTTCAGTCTGAAGAATTGTAGTAGATAGTAAGAATTGTATTATATTGTGAGCATGGCAATGGATTTTGAATTGTATTGTAACCATTGCAATGGGTTTTGAAAATTAAAGGTTTTATTATAAGCTTCCTTAAATGGCTCTTTTTTCTCATTCAGGAATTTTAAAATCAGGATTAAAATCCGATGGACATCTGATCTTCCACCCTGAGAGCTACTTACCCAGGAGTGCACTCTTGAACCTTACTGCACATGTCATGGGTGTGCCTCTGAACATTCTGGAAATGGCTCTGAGGGTCGAAGGACTCGAAACAATCGTCGGAGATGTTTTTGGACCTAATGGAATGCTACCAGATAACAGCATTTTGAAGTTTTTTAACATCACAATCACTAAAGAGGATATCGATAGGGCAGAGAGGGCAAGAAGTCGACGAGATGTTGACAGCACAATGGAGGAAAATATTGCTGACATTCATGCTCGAGTGAATAAGAGACGCATTCAACCATCTGGACATTTGTCCGTCAAAATGTTCGGGCAGGATGTCAGGCTCTTCAGCTATGACGACATATTTTGGATGATCGATCAAGTCGATAACATGAATGTCATCGAATTGCTATTAAAATTGGCAAAAGGAGGACACAAAACATTTACGAAGAGTTTTATGTTCCTTGAAATCGCACAGACAGTGCCCACAGGACTTGGTATCCCACTGAAACTAAAACTTGTTGGCTCTGCAGTTGCTTCGCTGGAACTTGATGGCAAATTTGATATCAGGAACATGTTTTGGGGACCAAGTCAGATGGAATTGAAGGGATTTGTTAGACCAAGGTAATTCGCAGTTTATTCTATGTAGGTATAGTGTTTTGCCTCTGTACATGTGTCAACAAGCTTGAAAGGAACGTTTTGGCTTGCAATCGGATTCACGTATTTTGTATTGTCGAAAGTGAGGCTGAACATCCGCATTATTTGATGTCAGGTATTGTAATTTCCTTATTGAGAGACCTGATAGGTATGTATGTAGCTTTACTAGAAATCGAGGGTCGATTGTGAAGAGATGCCCTCCCTTTAGGGACGACCATTGCCTTTACAGGTGAATTTTCGGCTCTTTGTAATGTCCTGTTTTGTGTTGTTTTTTCCAGTGCTGTGGCTGAAATTTCTGGGCAGATGGGAATTGAAAGTCACTTTGTAAGATCTGGCATGTTCGTGAACTCCTCTGTCTACACGTCGCAGATACTAAAAGGTGGAGTTCTGTACAAAGAAGGCAGGTTATTGAAAGTGAACGTGGATGCACCAGAAGAGCCCATCACCATTTTCAATGTCTCGTAAGTAACGTTTTACGTTTTGGTGCAAACAGTTTAAATAATTAAGGGCATTTTCTTAGTGATGTGAAACCCGTTAATATTTTCGTGTCGAGAAAAAGGTGGTACTGTGAACTACGCTATTCGTACATTAGTGAAAATGCGGTTTCTTTCGATCTCGGTGCGTTTACGAGGTTGATACGCTAGAGGAGTATAATCTCGTAGGTGGTGATTGTGCGTTACGTGCACGGCTTACTTGGCAAGTGAAGTACGGGTACACTTGAACATTGTAGAACTGATTTTGTTTCGACGCTAATTGACAATGTGGCTAAGAGTGTCTACGAAGTAAAAGGATCTCCCAGGAGCGCATCGTGGCAATACATTTTGCACCCGGGTTAACAGATGATGTCAGAATATCAAGTTATTTACATGCTTGCAATTTTTGTGTATCTCATTTCACCTCGCAGATTTTGTCGATGAGAGCAATTTTATTGGCTTCTTTTTGTTTGCTATTTTTTACAAAAAGTGACCTTCCTTTTCTAGGACGTCACCATTCTTATATCTCAACGGCGAGAGAGAGCTTCTAAAGGGGATCGCGCGAAGGATCTCTCCCGAGTTTTGCATCAACGCAACAGTATTGACTGGCCTTGGTGTATGCACTAGTTTTGCTGTGCCAGTTGGATTTAGAGAGTATGAAGCACCATACTTCCCATTGTCTGGTCCAGCTCACTTTGGCGTGAAGCTTATTAAAACAGATGAGAAGCTGACAACTTATGAAGTAAAGATGAAGATTGATAAGCAAGAATATACAGCTTTTGAGAGAAAAGAATGCATTGGAACTTTTGAAATGGGGACTCCAGGTGCAACACACTCCCGAAGGGTATCTGGCATGGTTAGGTATGTTGAAAATGCCAACAGTAAAACCCTTACTTTGGGCAGTTTTGAAGCAAAGAAGAAAGTCGAGTTTATGGTATCGTATCACAATGATACAAATAGGTTTGAAGTGGACTTTAGAACCAACCTTGTCACGAAAGAATTGATTGCTCTGAAGTTTTTATATTTCAACGATACGTCGATGGTCAACCGACATGTTGGATTGTTGCTGCGGGCAAAGTACGGAGATCTGTATAAGGCACAACAAGTTTGGAAAGTCGTGAAAGGTCCGACATCATTTAAACTTTTTAGCCGAACGACGTACTATCCTGGTAAGCACTTGACTGGAGAAATCGACGTCATTCCCGGACAGAGGTCTGTGAACGTGCGTTTTGACGCAAACCAGTTTAATCAGACAGTAGACTTGATGGGAAAAGTTCTCAACACTCCAGTCCTCAAGGGATTGAACTTCACTGCAATGCATCTTAGCAGCAAGCTTCAAGGGTCGGTATTTGCTGGTTTTGTAAATGAAGAATATTCAAAAAGATTCCTAATCAATGGTACTTTCAATGGTAAATATGCAGAACTTAGTTTAGGATACCTTAAGTTTGAGGATGGGCATGAGTTGAAAGCTTCTGCCATTGCAGCCGGAAAGCAAGTCGAGGTGTTCGCGAACTATAGCAGCTACAAGACTGAAGATGATGACGATATTTCTGAGGCTTTGGTCGGTGGCAGATATGAGAGTAAAGTTGTTGGTGGACGGGTATATTTCTTAAAGAGTAAAGATGGTACTTATACAAGTCTTTGTACAACTGCGTTTGTTAACCATGAGGAACCAGCAAGTGTGTGCTTGTCACTGGAGAGTGATCTGGAGCAAGAGGGCACGTACAGGCGTGTAGGATTGACTGGAAGGATCCTGGAAAAAAAGGTTGGTGTAGAAGTTGAATACGAACGGAACTCTGGTGACTATGCATTTAATACAACTCTCCTTTACAACGAAAGAGCTTTTGCACAAAATTCGTGGTTGCTGACTTACGATGGTCTCCTCAACACAGAACTTAAAGTAATCACAAAGATTGGGAAGCGCAGTGCAGTTGCTCGTGTGTATTCGGTCTCCGATGACGATAACGCAGTTGTCTTTGGTGTCGAGGGAAAGGCGCTGAACCACACAGCCGCTGTGACGGCAACCTACACCACAGAGTACAAAGGTAACACAGCACTTTACGGTGTCCTCGTTGAAGCTCATTTCAATAAAAAACTGCCTTTTAGTTACCGTATTACGGTTGAGAATGGTGATATTAGTAGGGGCATTAGTTCCGTTCTTCAAGTTATGAAATATACATTGAAGTCCTCAACCCATTGGATAAGACCAGCCGGTCACCACTATCAGCTGTTATGGAATACTGTTTTCTCGCACGATAACTTGGTTGTCCTCGGTTTCAAGGACTCGGGACTGTTAGTGTTTGACAATGATGCAAAGTCGTTCACGCAAACCTGGACCATAACGGTTGCTGGCAAAGAGTTCGAGTATGGTTGGAATATTTTGTACAAGAATCTAGATACTGGATCTATCGATATGAAACAAGTAACGTTAGGACTGAAGTACGCACGAGGAAAGACAATGATGCTGACGACAACATTATTTAACAAGGTGGATAAGGCCGGTATGATCATGGATTTCAACTACCTTCCAAAGCGACAGGTCAGACATATCGTAGAGTATTTCAAGAACGAGCGTCGAGTTAATGTCGATATAGAGTTTTTGCCAAGAATGTTTATACGTTTTATGGCTCGACTTGATAAAGTAGATGGTTGGAAGCTAACGACAAACTTGAGATTTGACTGGAAAAGAATGAACAGATTATTGAAGTGGGTAGCTGCATATAAGAAGACAACTGAAGTAAGTGGACTATCTTTCGAGTTTGGTACTGGGAGATTTCAAGTAAGAGGAGAGGGAGTGTATAACCAGAGAAGCAGGACTATGACGTTCGCTATTGTAGGCTTTGGAAAGACAATGAAATTGGTCGGAGTTCATAATGAGCAGCAGGGTTCTGTTAGCTTACGGTTAGTGACGGAAACACAGGAAGTTGCGCGAGTTTGGCTAGAGCTGAAGGCTGGATTGAAAAATGGAGAGGCAAGTATCGAACTGAAGTCTAGCAGAAGCTTACTCAGAATGGTAACATTGTACAGAAAGGAAGAGAATCTTGTAGAGGCAAGTATGTTTGGCTTGGGCAAGCAGCTGTTGCGCCTCCAGGGGCAATACAAGAGGGAAACGACGTCGTTGCACGGGAGTTTGTTTGTTTATAGTCGGGAACGCTTGCGTGTTGTCGCAAAGTTGAACCGTGCGGAGAGAGCTGTATTCCTGCATTTCGATGCCATAAAAAAGAACTGGAATGTTGGATTTATTGGCAAATATGACCCTAGGAAAATGACCGTTACCCTGAGCGTCGAGGCACTTCAAAAGGTGATGGGTATTGCTCTACGTGCTGATTGCCGAGAATTGATCATTGGGGCAGATGCCTTTTACCAAGACCAGACTGTAGGATGGTATGCGTTAGTAGATACAGCTAAGAAGGCTGTTGTTTACAACGTTACTTTCACGCCTCGGTTGTCAGGGCAGTTTGTTGCTGAAGCTGTTGACGACAGAATCCTAAAATTTACAACCCAAAGGAAGATTGGCGACAAAGTCGTTAATGAGACGTCCTTCTCTTACGATTTGATGGCCGACAGGTCCAACTTGATCTTTCAGTGGAATACGAAAACCATGAACACTGTCAAGAGCTTTTTATCATCTATTGTAAAGGAGGGCTATAGAAACGTTTCATTGCTGTCTGAACAACTAGAAGAAATTGCAACGAAATTCGGCGATATAAGCAAAGCCAAGACCCTTTCAGTTTATAGGAATGTGTCAACAGTTGTGTTGAGGTTTGTGAGAGAGCTGGAGAATGGATTCGAGAAAATCGACTTCAACAAAGCCAAGAACACCATTAGACAAACTCTGCTGGATGCCTTCAACCAAGTGTCTACACTGAGTACCAACTCTCTCCGGTCTTTAAGAGAACTAAGCCTGAAGGTCAGGGACGAGGTTCCAGAGTACACAGAAAAGCTTCGAAAATATAAGGAACAGGCCAAAGTCTTCTGGAGACTCTCGTCTCGTATAGGAGTAAAAGTTGCAAACAACCTCACTGATAGTGTCAAGCCAGTTTTGAAGACTGCCTTGAAGCTTGCCAAGGAGTTCAAAATCCGCGGAAAAACCATTGAAGAGGTAGTTGAAGTTGTTGTGAAGTATGTTGATCAGAAAGTAAAGTTGATTGCTAGACAAATCAGAGAAAAAGCCAAGACCACGGTGCCAGAAATTGTTTCATTTATCAAACTGACAAATGTGCCTTATTTAGACACTAATGTGGAACAGTTGTTCATAAAAGGAGAATCAAGGCTCCGACAAGCAACCTTTAACTATGACGTAAAGAAGACGACAGAATGGCTGAAGCGCGAGGCCATGGAAATGAAAATACAGGGAAAGAACCTCCAACAACACATTCAGCTGTTGCAAGCAGAGCTCAAAAAACTCCCCAAAGTCTTGAAGTCGACCATGCTGACATCATTAGAAACGAGCAAAGAATATGTACAGGCAGCAAACATGGTCATCATGCATGTGAAAGCCTTTTTGCAGCCAATGACAAATTTCTTGAAGAATGTCAACGTATCCGTGTATAAACACTATGGACCGTTGGTGAACAAAGTGTACAGCCAAGTTGCTGGACGGGTGTCGCACGTTTACGCTCCACTGGAAAAGGCCGTTACACGTTATGTGGAGAAAGTTACAAAGTTTGTGTTGCCGCTCGCCAAACCAGTGAAATTTGTTCTCAAGGATTGGGAACAACAGCTAAGGGACCTAACGATATTTGAAAAGAAACTCGTGGAAACTGTTGAGCAGTATCTGAAAAAAATGTCCTCCAAAGCACTGGTGAAAATGCAGCACGTCAAAGCAATGACAACGGAAGTAATGGAGAAGGCCCAGACTGTCTTGCAAAGAGTTTCACGTTCATCTACTGACGAACTTGTTGATTTAGTCTATGAGATAACTGGTGTTATGATCCAAGATGCTTTAGAAAAAGTGCGAGGTTACTATCACGAACGGGAAATGATGGCCAGAAAAATCTACAATACTGCAATGAAATACTATGAAGATAGTGCAGCGTTCTCAAAGCGTCTTTGCAACTATTCATTAGACGAAATAATTGAGGATGGCCTGATCAAATCGGGAGACGTGATCACCATGATGTCGACGGAAATTGCATCAACAGTTGACCAAATGTCGCGATTCGACCTTGGCAATCCTCTGTTAAAGGCATGGAAAGAAACTGACTTGGTTGGCCAACTCGAAAAGTATGGTGTCAGTGGGAAAGTAGCTGCGTATGTATTGCAGGCAAAGAAGGTGAATGTAAGTGACCTTGTGTTCTCCACCGTTCAGAAGATGCGACACATATTGTTAACCCTCTATTCGAGAGCTGCAAAGCAGGCATTGAAATACAGTGAAACTGCTACTGGTATGGTACAATACATGATGGCAGTGCCAAAGAAAGACTTCAAAGAATTTGCCGCTGATGTTGAAATCTTCATACAGAGGAGCCGTGACCAACTGATGAAGTCAGTGAAGAAGAATTACGTTGTCACGTATGACCGTATATCCAAGTGGGCATCTGTAGCCAAGGCATTGTATGATGATTACTACATCATGTATCTTGAACCTGCTGAATACTGGTATGGTCTGATCAAAGAGAAAACTATGTGCATATACGAGGATAACAAACAAGAGGGGCTTAAGGTGTACGAGCATTACAAAGACTTCGTTACTTTAATATTCGAGAGGAAATTAACCAAAACTAGGAACGAATTGGTCAAGAAATATAACGAGATGTACCTGATGATGGAAAAGCTCTTTGACAAGTACGCGGACTTGACATGGGAAGAAATGGGACAGAACGTCTATAGGGAGGTAATCAGTGCGTACAATACGGTTCACAGGATGACAGAGAAACGAGTGGCCAAACTGACAACACTAATTGAGAAAGTAAAAGGAGAGTGCAAGAAGATGTGCAAGGATGCTAGTTTTGTAGTTGGCAAGTATAAGAGAATGTTTATCAAAGATATTATGCCAAAGCTAGAAAAATTGTACAGAGAGTATCGTGCCCTTGCAACGACGCATCTCTTGAAGGTAAAGAAAATAGCTGTTGAATTCTACACTGATGCCTCTCGACGTGCTGCTCAGTTGTATGGAGATAATAAACGCAAAACTATTGAACAGTTGTATAATGAAATTACAGCGTCTGCAATCAACACGTACAGCACATTTTCGGCAAAGACTGCTAAAGAATTGCAAGTGCAATACAGGAGGGCCTATGTTGTTGTAAAGGATATCTTGTTACCAGAACTGAAAAAAGAAATGGAATCGATCTTTAATCAGACACTCCGTGCTTCAGTTGTCTTGGCTAACACCACCGTTGACTGCTTCATCCCACATTATCGCATTGTGAAGAAGAATGTCGAGGATGCGGTAACGTATGGAAGAGTGCATGGCAAAGAGCTTGTTGAGGTGTCAAAGCAGAAATTGCAGGCGCAGGTGAAGAGGCTCGTGAAATACATTGAAGACTTGTTAGAAAAAATAGTTAGGTCACCAATATATCAGGAGTACAAAACCCGCTTTTTGGAACACAAAATTGTGAAAATGTCGGCTAAAAAGTACAAGGAGCTAAAACCAAAGGTTGAGGCCAAATATTATGAACTTCTAGGACTTGCAAAGGACCTTATGGAAAGCGAACGAGTATTGCAAATGATCCAGCGTGTAAGAGGATTTGTGAAGTCGATCGATACCTCGAGACTTGAGCAAGTCTATCAGAGTGTAAAATATACTGCCGAACAATTGAAACCACGAGTGAACTCGCTTTTGGAAAGTACGAAAGAGACAGCAAGTAAAGTTCCTGGGATGGTGAAACGACGGGCAGAGTTTTTTGTACAGAATCCTGAAGAATGTTTTTGGAAAACATACGGAGAACTTTTAGCTTTAGGAAAGACGGTGAGGAACGTCGACTATAGGCAACGCTTAGAAGAAACAAAAGGTGACCTTCTTGCACTAGCTTTCGAGGTAACAGACATAGAGACGAAGGAAGCGGCATTGGAAGCCATGGAAACAATTTCAAGACAGTATGAACAGATAAAAGAAGTACCCAAGATGCTGAAGGAGAAGTATACCAAGGTAATTGCTGAATATAAGAAGAAAGTGCAAGAAATCGTGCAGTCCTTAAGAAATGGATGGGATCGTTGTCCTTACAAAACGATTGTTGAGCATGAGATTTGGATGGAAATAGTAGAGGAAGTCAGGAGCCATGAACTTGTTGCCGAAGTTTCACATTTGGCAAAGAAGTTAACGCAAATGGCAAAGACAACGAGCCGGATGATTGCAAGTAAGGTGTTGGACTATGGAAAGACACTCAAGACAGAGCTCGTAGCAAAAAGGACACGAATCCAAGCCAAGGTAACCAGAGAGTATTTCAGAGCTGTGCTGGCGCTTAGAAAGTTCGTCAAGGAAACTACCGTCGAAGATATTGTGAATTATGTTATGTTATCTGCGCAGAGAACAAAGAGCTTATTGTTGGGAAAGAAAAGGACTATGGAGTTACTCCTGAAAAATTGGTATCTGGAGTCGAGTGCAAAAGTCGTTCGCTATTACGCCAAAGCACTTGCACAAAGTCGAGTTTATCACTCTCTTGCAATGAAAGAGTGGAAGAAATACGAACCTAAAGTTAAATATAGCTATGAAAAGGTAGTAACCACTGTCAAGGCGCACTTGAAGACCTCCGAGAAGCTTTTGCGGGAGGCACAGGTCAAGGCAAAGCGGGAGTTACTCAAGATTGCGGAGGAGGCTCGCAGGATGTGGGTAAATAGTAAAATCACGGAAAATTTCAATGCATTCAAGACAATGACGATCAGGGAAACAGTAGTCGAAATCAAGGGGTTGCCAATGAAGGCAGCTAGTGTGTATAATATTTATAAATTGAAGTTGATGGAAAAAGCTGAGCTGTATGGAGATCTGATCAAACAGTACACCAAGCCGTACGTTAGAATGGTTGATGCGCCATTGAGGTGGATTGGAAACGAAATTAACGAGACCGCAGTATTTATTTATCGATACTATGGACTGAGAGAAAAAGCATCTAACCTGCGCTATTACGTAGAATCGAAAGGGCGTGTTTACATCCCACGAGTCTCTGCAGCTGTGAAGGAAAGTGTCTTCGAGTCGGGTATGTCTTTACTTAAAACTGTGCATAGTTCTTTGGTGTACGTCGACAAGATTGATATCAAAAAAGCCGAAGCATTGATGAAGAGCTATGTCGAAAAGCTTCCCGACATTAAGGCCAAAGTGAAAGCTTACTTTGCGAAGTATGTAACAGTCAGGCCAGAGCAAGGGTTGGTCCTTCTAAGTATCCCTCATTACAGTCCAGTCGAGCCAAGCTTCAGTTATCAGCTGAACAAGATCAACAGAACAGTTCGCCTGGTCGCAAACAGAACAATGGAGACTGCCAAACGACTTGTGGAAACTATGAAAAATAAAACGTTCGAACTTCGGCGTGACCTGAACAACAGTTATTTGGTTCACCGATTGCTCGTTTTGAAGGGATGGAGCATCGCAAACAGATATGGTGCTGCGTTTGCAGACAAGGCAACTACTTTTGGAGCCAAGGTGCTTATGCAGTCGCGTACTCGTGCCGAGAAAATGTGGAGCGATGTCGAGGAATGGTCAGGTGAGCTCTTTGTATCGGCATCGAACGCTGCCATGGATGTGTACACGTCGAAAAATACTAAAGAAGCATTCGGAAAATTGGAGAGTTATGGCAAGAACATTGTTTCGTTTTCTAAGGCATCACTAGAAAGGCACTTAAAGCAACTTTCGAAGACATCCGAGAAGTTTTATAAGAGAACGCAAGACGAGTACAGGAGAATCTCGACTGACATGAGACCATATTACTCACTTTTGAAGATTGCTGTACAAGACTGGATTAAGGGTAGAGAGTACAGTCTTGCTTTCCAACATGTGCGTGCTCAGATGCGCAAGACATACAGGTACATGATGACAGCAAGTCAGAAGAAGCTGAACGAGATCCTTTCGACCATCGCGATAGACGACCCAGAATTGGTGCAGGTATTACAACAGTACAAGGCAGTGCATCGGGAAATCTTTGGAAAGTACTTCAGGAGACTTCATAGGATTTATAAACTTGCAAAGGTTGCTGTGGACAGAACCATTCGAATCATTAAGAAGGAAATTGGGGAGAAAGCAAGCAAGCCTTTATCACCTTTAAAAAGTAAGTAAAATTTGTAATCAAAATCCAACATACTGTGCAAGTCTTGACAAACCCTGCACGACGATGAGAAGTATATAGTTTTCTTGTCGTTATTTGTAGTTGTTGCCAGCAAATTAACACGCAAGATTTTGAGTCTTGCAGAATCCTGAAGTTTTTTTTGGTGTCGTGATCATTAAGTTTTATACAGTAGCGATTCGTTCCCACCTACCCTCTCTTTGAAGCACATGCCCATTAGAAGCATAGTATTGATTTATAGGGAATCTTTGACCTGCAACTAGTACAGTAGCAATTATTTCTCTTGCAATGATGAAACTGCATTTGACACCTATCTTTTTATTGTGTAGTGACTGCAAAGATCTTCGGCAAAGCCCACGTCATGACCTTCGATCGCAAGTTTTATGAATTCCCAACGTACAACAAGAAAACATGCACTTACCTTTTGGCAAGAGACTTCTACAGTGGCAACTTTACGCTTTTGAGCCAAGCCGAGCATCTGATTGTCATCACACCCGAAATGCAGGTCACTATACACCAAAACGGCGAAGTTAACTCGGTCGTTAAAGCTGGAAAATACGAAACAAGAGTTCCAGGATTGCCAGTCCAGTCTAGCACAGGCAAGTGCTTGCGTGATGGAGCATTCGTTAAATGTACATTCAACCAAGGAATTGACATAACATGTGATATTGAGCACTTTGACTGCACTTTAGAGCTGTCAGGACGTCATTATGGCAAGAGCGAAGGTAAGTGTGTTGTTAGAACTCCTCGGTGATCGCAGTTGCTCTACCATGACACTTTCATCAGTGTGCTTGCCTGTTTTTCAGTAAACGTCGTGCTTTAACCCGACTATCCAGTTAAGCTTTGAACGTAACATTTTCGTCTTTCCTTGAAGGATTGCTTGGAACCAACAACAACGAAGTATATGATGACTTTAAGGTGCCTGCCGGTTCGATTGCTGACTCGGTTTACGAGTTCGCTGATTCATGGGAAGTGTCTGGGGATCCCGAATGCTCGAGTGTAAAGGAAAGCCTACCAACCGTTTGTAACGAGGCACCTTCGCCAAAATGCAGAGAAATCTTCGGCGGCAAAACTTCACCATTTGCCAAGTACTTCTCGGTGGTTGATCCCGAGCCTTTCCTAAAGGCATGCGAAGTGGACAGCGTGAGCTGCGATTCGAAGGACGATATGTTTACCATTTCTCACTGCAATGCCTCCGCTGCATATGTGAACTTACTCAAAGCAGATGGCTATAGAGTTAAATATCTTCCCGAATGCGGTGAGTCTTGAATATTGATTTGCGCAATCTTTCAGTTATATTTATGATTACGAGATTAGTATAAGAACGAGGTTGTAACTAGACTAGGTGTGTTTTCTTTCATGACGCAGTCGTGCTGTGTACGTGTTGGTAACGTGTGTTATGTAAAAGCTTGTACTTTGTTTAAATCTCTTTGACCGGTAGAGTAGGACTTCTGTGTTGCTTATACTGGACGGGCAACTTCTTAGCGGTTTACGCAGCTTTTCCGACTAAGTTGTAACACAGAGTCATTGCGGTATCTGTTTTTCATGTATTACACTAAAGAGGTCGCCTTCTGCCTTGATTAGCTTATTTTTCCTTTTATTGGCAACGTGCTACAAGCGTTGCGAGTATTTTATTTGGTGTATTACGGTGCATGCGCCAAACGAGATTTGTTCTTTCAAGTGACTTTTTTCGTCCCGTTTATCTTCCGTAGCATTCTTCAAGAGTAGCAGTGAAATTCACCTTGAGCGCAAACAGTGGACAGAGGCACCGCGCAAAGCGGCGGACATTGTCGTCTTAGTTTCGGAGAGAGAAACCGTTTCAGCGACGAAAACTGTCATGTCATCCGTCGTTTACAGTCTATACAAGCGTTTGGGTAAACTTGGTTACAACACGCGGTTTGCTTTGATCGGCTTTGGAGGAAGTAATATTCACGAGGATGCTCATGTCCATACAGTTGCTGGACAAGTCTTCATGGATGAAGCAGCAGTTACTACAACCATGAAATCCATGCCTTACACCGGATCATCGAAGGACACGAACGATGCCTATGCTGCTCTCCGCCTTGCGTCAACTCTAAAGTTCAGACCAGAAGCCTCTAGAATTATTGTTCTGTTTAATGCCGGTGAATTTAAGTCGCACAAGTATGGTCCGACGATAGACGAGACTATGTATGCGCTGAAGTACGAGGCAAATGCATCACTGTTTGCCTTTGATAAAGTTAATTTCAAAAATGTTGGCAAGGGAAGACTTATTGGACAGACGGCAAGAAGGATGTATGTCGTGCCAAATTTCCGTGCTTTGCCAGTAACATCTCTGACGTTTCCCGATGGAGTCTTCAGTAGCCTTGTGCATGAAACCGACGGTGGCTTGTTTGCTAACAAGATGAAGCCTAAACACATGAAAGCTATTGCTACTGGGCTCGCAGACGCGGTCACTTTCACGCTGAGGTCAACCAGTCAATCCTGTAGATCTTGTTTCTTGAATCCTGGTAATGCCGGAGAAGCACGCTTCATTTGCCGAAGCAACAACAAGATTACTTGTTAGGTACGTTCCAAGCTGCTGCTTAAACCATTACCGAATATTTCGGAATGGATAGTAAATGTAAAACTATCATGGAAAGTCTTGTGTAGGGTTTCGCGTCGGCTTGTAATCAGTAAATTTTACCTCCTTCTTTTGATAAAGGTTGGCATTTTTCTGTCGATTAGAATTGTGCAAGTTACTTTTAACTGGTACTATTCACTAGTTTGGAAGTGTCTTAATCAAAACAAAGTGTCTTGATCAAAACGCGTTCTTTTGTAAGGGCCTATATCGCAAATGCAAATGAATTTATACGAGACTCGTCGTTTTTCATACTTGCTTTATAAGGTGTGTCTGACCTGTTTTCTGACCTGTTTTCTATCTCTTCTGCAGATCCGGAAATGAAGAAAACGAAAGGCAATTGTACTGATGATGCAATAAACATGGAATACTCTGGACTATATATAGATGGTCGTTACAATACGAATTGTGTAACATGAACGTTTGCATTCGCATTTAATATTTTCATACTTTTTTTTTTGTTGTATAGCTTTCATGGTCACTTTGTGTTCGTTTATTTTTACGTACAAGATAGAAAAACGTCACGAAAAAGATTGAGTATTCAGCTTTCTGTTTTTGCAATGCGTGAAGTTCTTTACGTGCTTGTATGTTTTGCTCGCTCTGTGTCGAGGACTTTTAGAGGGGGCCCCCTTCACCATCATATGATGCTAATCTAGGGTTCCACACCATCAGATGACTACGTTCCTACAACTCATTTTCCGAAAAGACAATTCAATCGTCAATCCCATTATTAACTAGCGCACGAGCCTACTGCGAGGCTATTTTTCAAAGAGCCCTATATCGATCTTTACTGGGAGGGTTACCTTGGAAGATGCCCTATATCGATCATTACTGGGAGGGGTTACCTTGGAAGATGCCCTATATCGATCATTACTGGGAGGGGTTACCTTGGAAGATGCCCTATATCGATCATGACAGGCAAGTTTTCATATTATGCATATGTTGATAATGGCTAGTTTACGAACTTTGAATGTTGCCGAAGAGCCAGAATTGTGGGATTAGTAATGAAGGGAAAGCGGGGTCACACGGCTGTGCACCTTTATACGTCTGTGCCATTGTCGCATTATGCACTGAAAAATAGATCTGTTATTTTCATGAACAAAGGAGCTGCGAATCGAGAATTTTAAGGATCATCCAAGTTGGGTATAACGAAATTTGGGAATGATGAGGGGCGTATTAGGAATATATTTCTGACCGGACTGGAACGAGGAATGTCATGCTGATGTGTCGAACAATGACAGTTGAGATCCGAGAGGTATTGCAGAGCAGAATCGTACATTTTTTTGGCAGAAAAACATTGAAGAAAAGGCTTGTCGCACTGTTTGTTTGACGGAGTGTCGGTAAGACAAGGAAACTTGAAACTTTGAGGAATCATCCGTTAAATCTGCTTTTACTTAATTTTTTACTTAATGCGCCACTCGTACTACTAAAAAAAGCCGGGGGGACCAAAACCAACTTGCACTATTGGGTATCGACTGTTGTACCACCGTCGGCATCAATATTGCAGAGCGATGTGGACTGTCCCGTCTCCAAAATTTGGTCGTCTACAAACCATTAGAGGGAGGCAAGGGTAAACAAAACATTTTTGGAGGGCCTGATGCCTTGACCGGAGAAAAGAGGTTAGAGTAACCCTTGGTTTCGGATTCGCACTGAAGACGGTTTATTCCTTAAGCTGTTAAAGGCAGCCAACCAAATGTACCTGAATTTTCTAGAGGAGAATGACTTGGGTGCATGATATTCTTCTCGAGCTCGGCTAAAGTTTGATCGTCTTGTGCCCAAGTCACGAACGGAAGGGTTTCCTTGGCTTTGGTCGTGCCCTTTCCCCTCTTGTGTATCAATAAAGTTTACATGATGCAGACATGGTTTCTGATTAACGTGCTGGGCACATTGGTTTAGCAGTCGTGTCACCATATCTTCTGTTTGCATCGACACATCGTTTCTTTCCCCTACTTGCACGTAATCTGTCATCTTCGTGTCCAGAGATAGGCATATCTTGTTGCTAAACTTGAAAGTCAAAAAAAAACCTCGATACAAAAGATGTTAACGGAGTGTACGATTTCGGTCTGTCTGAGTGCAAAAGATGTTTTCGACATCCTAAGAAAATGTTTTATTACTCGGTTATTCACTTATTGAATTATTCACCTAATGAATTAGTCATTTTCAAACCACCAGATTTCAATACCAGAGTAAATTTGAAACTATGTAGTCTACATGCATTTCATTTACATGCATTCTTTATAAAATATGACTGCATCTAATCGGCATTTAAGCCTGAGAAGGCAGCCATTTTCAAACTACCAGATTTCAGTACAAGATTAAATTTGTAACGATATAATCTACATTCATTTCATTTACTTGCATCCTTCAGAAAAGATGACTGCATGTAATCAGTATTGAGTCTAACAAAAGCAGCTGTTTTCCAACTACCAGATTTCAGTACCAGATTAAATTTGCAACAATGTAACCTACATTCATTTCATTTACTTGCATACTTTCGAAAGTATGACTGCATGTAATGGGTATTGAACTTAAGGAAGCAGCTATTTTCAAGCCACCAGATTTCAGTACCAGATTAAATTTGTAACAATGTAACCTACATTCATTTCATTTACATGCATACTTTGGAAAGTATGACTGCATGTAATCGGTATTGAACCTGAGAAAGCAGCTATTTTCAAGCCACCAGATGTCAGCAACAGATTAAATTTGGAACTATGTATGGATATTAAGTATGACAAAGCAATAGGAAAGTAACAATGTGATCGACTTGAACTTTGATAAACTACTGATATTTTGAGCTTTTAATTGAAATACATTACTTGCTGTCTTGAATACCTTTTCACTATCATCAGTTACTATGCCTACATAATCCCCATCCTTAAATAGGTTTGTATGACTCTTATCTTTGAATTAATTGCTTACATGATGCTCATCTTTACAAAAAGTATTTGCCTGCTCATCTGCGCTATTGATTAGCTCGTAAGATGGACAACTTTATAAGTAAAATGGATATCAATTTCAAGTGGACTGTCGAATCAGCGACAGTTGGATACTTTTTAGTAGTTTTTTCCAGTTTAAACAGTAAGCTTAGAGAGATTGGTCTAAGCGAATTTTTTCCCTTTGTCGGTTGATTTCTGCATCAACAGACAGATAAGGCTTCGGCATCTTGAACTTATGAGGATGGAGGAAGGTAATATGTCTTCCCAATTTAAGTTCTTTGACTGCTACTTTCAACTCTTCCAAAATACGGAAAACATAAAGGCCTTGAATGCCGACAATGTTAAGATATTTACATGACTGTACCATCTCCATAATAGCTTGTTTTATAAGGGCATCATTATGGGCATGGTAATAGTTAATGCAGACAGAACGCAAATTGGGGCAATATCTTCCTAAATGATTAATTATTTTGTAAGTTTTTAAAATCTCATGCCCTGCAAAGCTAATTGACTGAAGGTTGGAGATGAAAGGGAGAAATTCCTCGAAGTAGCGTTCTTCAATTGGCGTCAGACTCACATCCAGTCGTCGAATCTTATGGCAGGTGCAGAGAAAATTACTCAGTTTTTCAATCTCGACTGGATATCGTCGTCTCACTTCTAGAATTTCAAGGTTGTCAACCATTGTTGACAACACTGGTAATATTTTGTCGGTGATAGCACAGCGTAAGTACGTTAAATGGGAACACCCAGTCAGCACATGACAAATGCCCGCTTCGTCTAAACCATAACAATGGGAAATATCAAGCTCTTGTATTTTTTCTGTTTTCCATTCGTTTTCAATGATATGCTGATCCTTGAGCTTTGTTCGTCTCAAGATGAGGGTGGTTAATTTTGGGCAATTGTTTAGAATGGAATGCATCGTACGACCCCAAATATTCACACAACGATACAGTGTCAACGATTCCAAATGAGGGGTTTTTCTTGTTAGCTGTTCCAAAGCAAAGTCATTTATCCAGAAACATTCTGTGAAATCCAAAATGCGCATGGCAGAGAAGCCCCCTCTGACATGGGCTTTAAAACTGTCTTTACAGAACTGACTCGCTCCTAGAAAACAACAGAAGTGATAAAAGTAACAGTACATTCAAGGACATATACAGTGTCCAAGTGTATGCAATCGCTGATGCCAACTTTAGGATTCTATTTTACCTTCGAACGGTTCGAATCAATGGTTCGAAATCGGTTCTTGTTTTTGTGATACACAAATGAGGTAGTTATTCATGGACAACTGTACTTTAGCGAATCAAGTTTCCTTGGAGAAACTGAAGTTAAATTAAATTGGAAACCGTTTGATATAAGTAACAATCGACAGTTGGAATGGCCAATCAATGTTGACCCGTGGAATCCCAATAATAGTCTAGATGAGTTGTGTTATTCATCACTTTACCACATCCAATATATGAGAGAGTAGAATATTTCGGGTTTTATAGAAGTAAGACAACAACAAAATAAACTGAGCCAAAGAAACCCAAATACTTACCTAACACTTCGATGGTATCTGTATTTTTTTGGATAAACGACTCAATCACTTGCAAATGCCCACTAGCACGTCGAATGTCAACACATTTTATACTTCTTCTCTCCGGTGCAGTCTTCCAATGGTATATGCGACTTGGTTCTTCCTGATTTTCTCCTGATCTAATTTTGCAGGCATTAAGAACGACAATTTCTGCACGAGCACATTGCCTCAACACTGAATCAATGACATCGCAATCCACAAAGAGCATGTTCCATCGGATTATCTTTGACGCATCAGCTAGATGATCCATCACGATATTCCTCTGGTAGTTATTTGTGAAAGATACAATTGGTGATAAGTCGGCATCAGCCCACAATCCGCGATCGAATGCTAACCGATACCATCTTTTACAAACTCCTGATATATGACAAAGATTACGACTGTCTAAATGCGTAAAAATTTTTAAAAGCAGGCAGTCGGAGAAATCTGTCATGGTAACCATTGTTATATATACGTTGGCAGTTTCAAATGTTTTAAAACAACTTCCCAAGGTTTTTGTTTAAGTGTGGTGTTCTTCAAGGTCTGATGTTTTTAACCTCTCTTTTACCACATCATTGAAAGTAAGCTTCAGGGTTCGGAAGGTTCTGTCCTTGTATTGCATCCAATGTGACTATGACGTCAAATATTAATGCCAAGAATACGTCACATCAACTTGAGATCACGTGACTCCTGACATCACGAATCAAAGATCCTTACAAAATGGCAATCTTAGGCCTTTCTGAAATGAGTGATCTCACCTGAAATAACGAAGTTTTGAAGCTATTTTTCAAATACGGAGAGGCTAGGAGCATTATCAACAACTTTACCTACGGAGATATCCTCTCCTTCACAGCATACAATTAACTGCCTCCGCCAAGGAGGTATTGTTTTCGGCGGCGCTTGTTTGTCTGTTTGTCTGTCAGCAGGATCCAAGTGAGATCCCATGAAATTTTGGAGATGATCTGAATGAAATCCTGGATTCTGGATCACTTTTTCAGTAACGAAACCTTCATAGTGCTAGTGAGAGATAATTTAGTTATCATATTTAGTAATGACGTCTTTATGAAAGTGACTAGGAAATCATCGCGGGGAAAAGCCTAGCGAGTTGAAAAATACTTGGGTTGGTGGAGGTGTGCTCTGTCGGAGTGCCAATTTTTCACTAAGCATAATTATTCGCGTGAAGCAATTTTGTTCGCTTCTAAAAAAGGCAACTCAATGATCACTGTTTCAATTTCTTTTGTTAGGAAAATTTGTTCATCAACTATCTGGAAAGATGGCTGCTGAAATCTCAATTATTGATTTAGATCTTGCTGCAAAAAAGACACAGTTGCAAAAATATAAGAAAAATATGAAAGAGCTTTGAATTAGGAAGATCTACAAAGACCGGGAGAAAAATGGTGATTATCATCTTTTGGTTAAGGAAGTGGTGCCGGATGCAGAATACTTTTTCCAGTGTTTTAGAGGAACTCCTGAATTGGTTAGCCCGCATCTTTAGAAAATTGATTTTAAAAAAATCCTAAGAAAGCTATGAGTCCAAGTGAAAGATTGTTACTTTGTCTGATGATGGGTGATGCCCAAGTAACAACTGCAGCAAGCTACCGTATGAGCCTAATGGTCGTTGGGAGAATAACCCAGGAAGGTTGTGAAGTAATATGGAAAGTAAAAAGAGCAAAAGGCTTCAACAAAAACCCATCAACAGAACAGGAATGGAAACCTTCAGCTGAAGAGTTTTCAAAATTTTGGAATTTTCCGAAATGTTTAGTAGCCTTTGATAGGAACATGTAGTCATGTAAGCGCCAGCAAGATAAGGATCTTCCTTTTTCAATTACAAAAAGACTTTAGCATAGCCCTTTTGGTGATCTGTGATGCAAGGTGTAAGTTTGCTCTAGTGGATGTAGGAGATAGTGGTCGTCAGAGTGATGGAAGTGTGGACAATTGTAGTCATATAGGTCATGCTATTAAAAACTGCATCCAAGAAATCCCAAGCTGCATAACTCAGATAAATAACGTTTTTGTAAATGATGCGTTTGGACCCAAAGCACACATGACGAAGCACTTCCTGTCAAAGAATTTGCCACTTGATTAACTTGTCTTGAATCATCGGAAATCAAGGGCAAGGAGGGTAATTGAAAACGCTTTCCGGATTGTTAGCAGTAGATTTCGAGTACAGAGAAGAACTATTATTGCCAATACGTATTACCATGGCTATTGTTCCACTGAATAATTTATTGATGCTTAAAAATTCGTTGACAAACAATATATATTGTCCATGAAACTTTGGTGAGCATAATTGACCATCAGGATTTGAACTTGGTGATGGAGAAGAAACAGAGCTGATTTTGATCTACTTAAATCAATTTCTCAAAATGGTTCGAATAACTACTCTAAGGATGCTGCTTCTGTAACACGTGGATATAAGAACTATTTTGATAATGAACGAACAGCTGAATGGCAATGGGAATTGGTAACTTGAACTTCAAATCCATACGACTTGTTTCAAGACAGACAATGGAAGAGAATGAAGCAAATACAAGCAGAAGTACAGATGTATACAGATGTCAAAATAAAACTTTTACATAATTAATATATGAACAATCTTTTTGTGGTACAAAACTTGAAAATCGCCTTGAAAATTTGCGACATTGCGCTAAAATCATACT
>JANTCA010077272.1:0-14908 GCA_024741275.1 Chironex yamaguchii
CGAACTCTTTCTGCCTACAGAGTACTGGTTTTCTTGTTTTAATGTAGACAAACTTTAATACACTTAGATGATTCATACTCTAAAGAATGTCAGACCAAAAAAGCTTTTAAGTATGATTTTAGCGCAATGTCGCAAATTTGCAAGAGGATTTTCAAGTTTTGCACCACAAAAAGATTGCTCAATTCCACTTCACTTAAATGAGCTGAGATGTGGATGGTGTCTCATATCTAGTGCTACTGTCTGATAACTAAGACTTTAGCGTTTGCTATTTTTGCCCTCTTAAGTAGTAATAGTAGTAGTGGTGGTACTAGAGATAGAAGAAGCAGTAGTATTCTTACTTGTAGTAGCGACATCATTGGTATTTACCTTACCATTACATAGCAAAAAGTGCACATTTTCTATCATCTGATCAGACAAACCATAGGATAGGTGCAACCTCAGTGTCGAATTTTTTAATTATCCTAGAGATGTCTAGAGTTATTGCATTGGTGTCACCAGATATATTCGTGCTATAAATTTGCTCGAAAGTGTTAGCAAGAAGATCATCAGTAGACTTACTAAAGCAAAAGCTGCATTGCGAATGAGGAACGAATTCAAAGGAATCGAAAACTTGCACAAGATAGTCTTTTACCAAGGACACAAATATATACATATGACCAGTAGTAGATTACTTGGTCTACAACTGCGACGATTACACTGTTCACCACCGTTCTTGAAGACAGGATTCACAGCTGAAGAAGGAAAATAACTTTTTAGGATGCACGTTTGACGTGGCTTATACAAGATTAGAGGCAACTCAGGGCAATTCTGTTGAAGATCAATAACTGGCATACCATCATGTCCACGTGTTTTAGATGAGTTCAACCATTCTATGATTGCTGTAGCCTTATATGAAGTATTACGACAGCCTAGTAAAAGCTTAATGATTTCCAGGAAGTTGATAATGAAGAGTGGAATACGAACAAAAACAGCTCAGCAGTTTTGCACTTTGATGCCATCAAGACCTAAGATCCACTAAACAGTTAGGAAAGAAGAGACTGCAGTACACTGGTCGATTTCGTCTGCAATATTGTCAAGTAACTATTTACAAACAAACTTTATTACCCCTTCAAGTACATTTTTGATTAAGGTTGCTCCATCGATTAGCAAACGAGTTTGTGAATGAAGCAATTCCGATTGGGCTTCTTTGAGAGTCTACTACTAGAGTTGAATGAAAGCCAGGGAGACATCGGAAGTTGCACTACGACAGAATGGCTAACCATAAAGACAGGTCAGCTTGACACTGGCTATAAATTACAAATTTTCCCCTTGTCTGGAGAAACATTTTTGCAAATTCGTTAAACTCAAGTTTGATCCTTAGATATGTGTTATGGTCAGGTTTTCAATAAAGTAACGTTTTGAGTATCAGCTTCAGCGCCTGCCTTGGTATAGTCGGCTTCTATGCATAGCGAAATCAATTTGTTAGGTTGTATCACTTCTTATTGACAAAACATAATTTCAAAAACGAAAAAGCTATCACACAACAGGTTGTTTTGTTTATATTGTACCTGATTAAAATTTTATTTAGAATTATTCTATGAAACCTATTTTACAAAGTCATTTTATCCCAAACCAGATTATTGTTTTGTAACCTGCAATTACATGGAATCATAACTTATAGTTGTTGCTAAAAAGACATGCGAATTTTAATATCTAATCCTCTTTGTAGTGAAATATGATAAAAATAATTATCAAGAGGCACCTGTTATCAAGGTACCTATTGAAAGATGTTGCTAGGCTTTTTAATGTTGGATGTTTGAAGAATATGACGCTACCAAGGATCCCAAGAAGAATACCTGATATGCCAATCAATGTTAGATTGACTATCAACTGGAGATGTAGAAAGGTAAGTGAAAGAAATATATCTTACAGTGAAAAAATACATAAATGCCGTGTAGGTAGAAAAGCATACAAATATGCGCCACAGAGAAACGTACTGATATTTGGACAGATTATTACATTAATGAAGAAGATGATTTGGGTTGGAGCACTTTAGCTCGTCAGGCAGGAAGCTATCGTGCTTGCAATCGTTGGATGCTAGTTGGAACCTCACCCGGTTAATCATGCGAAGGACAGCATCCTTCTACAAAGACCCGGGATACATACGAATTTCCAATGAGGTACTTCCTTCTCAAGGACTACTAGATAGTAATGCTGTAACGAAAGAAGAGGCGACGAAAGGCTGGCGTAAGATACATAGCTTCATGTGCAATTTCCTTATGTGGATGAAAGCAATACTAGAAAGAAACAAAGATGCAGTGTTTTGATTATTATTTGTTTCTTTTTTACTAGTCCACATTATTTGTAAGTCCCCTTTTCAAACCCCTACTTTTACCGCCCTGCTAACGTCTTGTTAACTACTCTTACACTTTAATGCAATCTGTAGCCTTGTATGATACTGTGTTTTGTTCATCTACACTATCTACAACTATCTAGTGCGACTATGCTACAAATATTGTTTCTTTAGAACTCGACCATAGATACCATTTCGTATCTGTAGGGTAGCCAGGATTTCTCATTTAAGAAAGGATATGAGAGTAAAATACATTTGTTCTATGGCGAAGCTAGCACTTTCAGTGGCAAATCATGATTTTCAAGTATTTTAAGCTTTTGAAATTGTGCATAAATAGACAGAGCTACAAGACATACGAGTCAAGTTCGTATCCAAGTCGTTATAAATATAAGCTTTTGCTGTACGCTGATATTAAGCGACGACACATAGCTATCAATGCAATGCTATCAAGAAAGTACAGTAGTTTAGATATGATCATTAATATACATGCATTCTTCATGAGGATAGATATGAGCATTAATATACATGCATTCTTCATGAGGATAGATATGATCATTAATATACATGCATTCTTCAAGAGGATAGATATGATCATTAATATACATGCATTCTTCAAGAGGATAGATACGTTCTCTGATTGCATCTTAAGCTTTTCTGTCTTGCTTCTTTTCATTTATTGCACTGCTGTTTTAAATGCTTGATGCTGCTCTCGAGTTTGACTTTTCAACCCAAGATGATTGCATTGCAAGAGTTCCCAGCTAGTGAAAAGATAAAATGCATACTGCAAATGATTCTTCATGTTCTTTTTGCAACGCTTTTTATGAGTTTGCAACGCTTTTTATGAGTTTGCAACGCTTTTTATGAGTTTGCAACGCTTTTTATGAGTTTGCAACGCTTTCTATGAGTTTGCAACGCTTTTTATGAGTTTGCAACAATTTTTATGAGTTTTGGTAAGTTGGTTGCACTTCTCTAACTTCTTCTTCTCCTTTCTCTTTTGGCTTCATCCTTACAGTCAGGCGGCACCACAGTGGACACAATTAGTTTCCATCACCACCCTGCCAACCCTCTACAATGATGGCGGCCGTTTTGACTCCGGCCTCGGCCGAACTCGTATGGTTTGTTTTCTTCTAGTCGTCCACATCATGATTTAGCAAGCTGGTTTACACCCAGATGTCCTTGGTGTCACCATCCTCTTTTAGTCGCCTCATACGACACGCAGAGGATACGTTGGGTCTATTCTTTTATCCCCGGAACCCACACGGGTAATTCCTGCTCTAATTTATTTTGCATTATTATCTGGAGTTTTGATAATGCATTGTACCCAGTGTGGTTTAAGACTGAATACATGATAACGCTTGCTACTGCATCTCCATGAAGTGCAACTTATGTCAAACTATCATCTTTGAAAATAATTTTAAAATTGACAAGTGTACACTGTCCTAGCTCATATTTTTAAAGAAAAGTAATTATAGATACAGTTTTGTATAATGATTTCTAAATCAAAAGTTCGATAAGACTGATTGAGCAGATGGTGGACTGGCCTGATCTAACCGAGCATGTTTGGACAAAGTATTTTTCAAAGCAAGGATGGTGATCAATGTTTGGAGGATGAGTTCTTGCAATGAAAGGTCGTGGGTTTTCAGGTTTTCCAAGAAGAAGTTTGAAGCCCAGGTCCTATGCAACTTTTAGACGTATTAACCAGTATTGTAGGCATAAAATCGATTTGATGGGTAATAGCATTACCTGACATGATATCTATCTTGAAATGAAACTGGAATTTATTTCCAGATGTAAAAGCAAAAGTTAAATGAAACATTTACTTGATCCCTCTTTTACAGACGTGGTAAGCAGGAAATAATGGCACACTTTAATGCAGTAAAGACATTTGCCATCAGTA
Source organism: Chironex yamaguchii (assembly GCA_024741275.1). Classification (NCBI taxonomy): domain Eukaryota; kingdom Metazoa; phylum Cnidaria; class Cubozoa; order Chirodropida; family Chirodropidae; genus Chironex; species Chironex yamaguchii. The sequence continues at coordinate 4,230 of JANTCA010077272.1, forward strand.
TTTTGCTGCTGTTATTTCACTGGATCGTGAAAATTCTTGCTACAACAAACCGCTCATCAGACGACATGTTGAACTGGCTCATTACAAAACCATTCGAATACAACAAAGCCCTTCGACCGCATAGGAAAGGTAGGATTTAACATCATTGTTAACATATTAGGCTATGCAACAGTGAGACATTGTTTGAAGATGTAACGTAGAACTTGCATCATAACAAGTGTAGAGGAGGCCTCACAATATTCATAGTGATTATTCATAGAGCTTTCCGTCAGGAAAAGGGTAGTAGCAGAGTGCCGGGTTTGCATGCAGAAGGTTGTGGGTTCGAATCCACGACCGGGTCATACCAAAGACTGTAAAATGGTACACAATACGTCCCTGCTTAGCACGTACGGGATAGATCATGGAAGTTAAACACCCAGTGCTACCAGTGGGCCAGGTCCTGGCCTTCTACTGTAGCATACACAGTGCTTTCACAGCTATGTGGCTCAAAGGCTAAGGAAACGGAGATTAACGCCGTTCAGTATCTCTGAAGAGCCCGGAATGAAGTATTAGCCCTCGAAATGTCTCAATATACTAGTTTGCTTGTCTTACAACATTTACAGACATTACATTTGCGTTCCATTTCATCAATTTCTTGTCAAACTTTTTGGCTTTACAGGCCGAGCAGAAATTTCCAGTCGGCGGCCACCTCTACAATTTACTCTATTTTCAACAAAGTTCCAAAAAAAGTTCCGAGATACCTTGATAAAATACTGTTTATAACCCTGACAATTGATTCCTTGCCTGCGTTGTCAGTAAACTAAAAATAGATTATCAGGTCTTTACATGTCAGGCCTGGGCATCTCTGTATAATCTCTATATTCTCGAGTCCCGAAAGTGTTCAATTCACAGATGTTTGATTGTAGAGTAATTTTTAAATATTATAGCAGATTTTATCATATTATTGATACATAGCTTTTTAGTACATCAGAAGAGGTATAAATATTAATCAGATACGATTCTTTGGTACAGAAGAAGATAATACGGGATACAATTTTGATGATGAACAGTTTTACTGTATAAATTAAGATATGCTGATATATAGTTAATACGTATGGCAGACGGGATGCATATATTAATGATGCATATATTAATAATGTAGATTTTAACGTACCAAAAGGGACAAGTTGTATTACTAAGGTACATACATTAAGCTTTTATTGTTTCTCCCATTTTCCAAGATCTTGTTCTAAACTGTAGGCTTCAAAAATCTACAAGCACAAGAGTTGATATTTTAAAACAGACTGTCTATTAGATGTTAATAAAAACCCTCAAATAAAGACTTTAAAGAAAGGAATCGTGTATACAATATGAACACACAGAAGAAATCAGTAGCAAAATACGAAAGAAAGTGTCATGTACCTAGAATAGTACTGAGACTCATTTACTCTCCTCTGAATTTCTCTAAAGCATATGTTTTCCCATTAGCGACCCTGATGTAAAAACGATACAAAAAGATACAATTTATAATACCATTCTTTGAAAAGTTTTTAGGCCTGTTGTACTACAAATTAACCATGATAAAGGCAGTGTTCATAAGTGTCTCATATCTCCTCCAGGAGTTCTGCATACGTTATTAAAGTGAATATGGCTTTGATTCATACTCTAATTGCAGTAATTGGGCGAATGTTTTCATCGTGTATTGTTGTGTTTGTTTAACGGATTCTCTTTTTTACAGAAGCAACAGAAATCGAGACTGATATTGTCATTACTGCTTTGATTTGTGAAAATGATGATTCGGTAAGTGTTATGGACGTCTAGAATCTTCTAGAAAATCTTAAGAAAGTAATTCATTTATGGACCATCGATTATTCATTTTTATCTTTGCGATCGTTCTATCCTTTGGATTCACTTTACTCATTGTCATGGGAGACGCCAAGTGATAGACTAACACTTATTTACAATTTTGATACTTTAGTCTGTTAAAATCCGGTAATAATTGGGGAGAATTCGTTATTGCTCGAGGGTTCAGAAAATAAATCTGTAATGTCAAATCAGCAACGAGTTTCAAACTACAATTTACATTTATAACATTTATATACGTTTTTTGAAAGTTTAATCCGAAAATTCTCGTCCTTATACATTTTGACGCATTCTGAATTTTCTAGTAAATGTCGGCCTATGACAGAATCGCATGTTTACGACTAGGAAGATCCTGCCATCCATTCACAAGGATTGTGTACCTACCACGCAAAAAATCTTAGTAGTACATGAATTTTTGTGCCGATGTGAAGCTCGGTATGTAGGTCGCACTTCTCAAAGATTGGGTGACAGGATCAAACAACATGTTCCAGCCACTGTATGCTAAGCACCAGTTCCTCACAGAGAACAGCCATCTCGTGCTTGCAAAGCAAAAATCACTGCGAAAACATGCGATTCTGCCATTGTCCGACATTTATGATGACACAAAGCTGAATGTACGTGGTTGAAGGGATGCAAGGTTGAAGAGATGAATGAATAAAAAGATGCATGGATAAAGAAGAAAATACAAAATGGTGAATGAAGAGAACTATTAATAGACGTATGCATAGATAAAGTGACGTAATGTGGAAAATATATGGATCTAAAACTTTCATGTTATGGGCCCCATCTCCGAAACCAACAATAGGAATATAGCTGTGTGATACGCCTGCTTACACACGACTCTCTACATCATCACTGACACTTTCGTTTGCTTGTTGTCAATGTTTTTTAAAACTTTAATTAAACAATTTATGACTTTGGCTATTGAATTTCCATTTTCTTAGACATTTTTAGTGGACATGTATGTGAGACACTATTGGACAGACACAAGACTTAAGTACATCCCTGATTCAAATGATACTTTTAATTATGTAACATTTAGCAGCCATGTTGCTAACCTTGTCTGGAAACCAGATACGTTTTATCAAGAAGTTCTTAAAGAGGAGAGCCCAAAATTAGTCGACCCAAACTGGTCACTCCGTATTTGGCCCAATGGATACACCCGATGGAGCTCTAGGTAAGTCCATGCTTACACAGCTACTTGGAATATTAAGCTTACCCAATAATTTCCAAGCACAATTTAACTGTTTTAATGCTTCAATGCGAATTTTTATGACAATAAACAATGTCATCATATGTGATACAGAATGATGATATGTACTGGTGGTAAGAATGATTTTGATGGCAATAAGCAATTGGTAAGAATGATTTTGATGGCAATAAACAATTGGTAAGAATGATTTTGATGGCAATAAACAATTGGTAAGAATGATTTTGATGGCAATAAACAATGTCATCATATGTGATACAGAATGATGACTTGTACTGTTACTAAGAATAATTTTATGACAATAAACAATTACATCTGTGATACAGAATGATGACTTGTACTGTTGGTAAGAACGATTTTGATGGCAATAAACAATGTCATCATATGTGATACAGAATGATGACTTGTACTGTTACTAAGAATAATTTTATGACAATAAACAATTACATCTGTGATACAGAATGATGACTTGTACTGTTGGTAAGAATGATTTTTATGGCAATAAATAATGTCATCTCCTGTGATACAGAATGATGACTTGTACTGGTGGTAAGAATGATTTTGATGGCAATAAGCAATTGGTAAGAATGATTTTGATGGCAATAAACAATTGGTAAGAATGATTTTGATGGCAATAAACAATTGGTAAGAATGATTTTGATGGCAATAAACAATGTCATCATATGTGATACAGAATGATGACTTGTACTGTTACTAAGAATAATTTTATGACAATAAACAATTACATCTGTGATACAGAATGATGACTTGTACTGTTGGTAAGAACGATTTTGATGGCAATAAACAATGTCATCATATGTGATACAGAATGATGACTTGTACTGTTACTAAGAATAATTTTATGACAATAAACAATTACATCTGTGATACAGAATGATGACTTGTACTGTTGGTAAGAATGATTTTTATGGCAATAAATAATGTCATCTCCTGTGATACAGAATGATGACTTGTACTGGTGGTAAAAATGATTTTTATGGCAATAAATAATGTCATCATATGTGATACAGAATGATGATTTGTACTGGTGGTAAGAATAACTTTTATGGCAATATACAAGGCCATCCTTTGGGATAGAAAATTTTGCTTATTGTCAGTGATATGAATGTACAAGGTTATCTTCTGGAATGAAAAATGATAGCTCTTGTTGGTAATACAGAATTGCTTCCAGGGATTTTCAAAATACGTAGAATGACATCACCATTCACATGACATCACTTAACAAATCTTGAAAAGAGGCATTTACGTCCACACATTACACCACAATTGGCATTAAATAAATTACCATGATACAACTTAATTATCTAAAACGTATGGAATGTTTATATTTTTTATGTATATTACTTTTTAGATTAAAACTTACAGTTTTCTGCAACATGGATTACAGAAATTTTCCATTTGACGAGCAGCATTGTGATATTGACATGGAAAGTTGTAAGTATTGGAACTAATGATCGGGGCCGTAGCCAAAGGAGGGCTGATGTTGCTTGGGCGGTAATTTTGAAATAAATTTTGTCTTGCCGGCAAACTCTAGGCAACATGTCTTCCTCTTTAAAAACTAAGAAATTTATTAAATAATCAAATAAATATTACAAACATTAATGGTTATAATAGAAGCTTGTAAAAGAAAAAGAGAAAGACTGCACTACCTTGTACCTAGTTATATTTACACTAAACTCTGTTGTCGAGAAGGGAGTTAATAAGGTTGGGCCCATTTTGGAAACAAACACGTTGAAAATGAATCCAAAATTTGTTCCAGTAACCATGTTTCCCTATGTAAAGTTAATGTTTGTTTAAGTTGATTTTCGACTTGTCAGCTACATTGAACATAGGTATTTCATTGCCGTTGACTTTCAATCCTTTCGTTATAATACTAGTAGGCTTCACCCTAAGTGAACCAAATTTCACCGCAGTAGTTAAAGACAAGTACTTCAATATTTAGCTTTCCCATCTAAATGAGAAATTATTATTCTTTGCTTTTAAGACGCGTATATGGCAAATGAACTTCATTACTCGTGGAAGGATTATGGTGACGTTCACCCTGTCCAGTTCAAAGCAAAGAATCAAACTCAGAAGTTTAGTTTGCGTGATATTGAATATTTTAACCAGACTGTCTACAACTTCAAGTCAGGTAAGGATACAATATAAATTCTGACTTGGTTAACATTTTACAAGCTTTGCGACAACTTAAAGCTGACATCTGAGTAAGTCTTTTCGGCTGAGAATCCTTCTGGTATACAGAAAGAATGCAAGCCACAAACTGTAGTATCCTGCAATTTGGGAATGTGGGACTGACTGTGTCACATCCTGTATTTCGTCAGATATATATAAATTTTAGCATGTGGTTTTAGATAATCTTGTGATATGAGTAAGCTGAAACAAAGATTCGATTCTAGTGTCGATTCTGCTTCTATATTATAATTGGGGACAAGAATATCTAGCAAAGCTTCATCCTACCCTTTAATTGATATTGCCACGATGACTGCTAATCGTTTTAATCTTTACAACAGATGTTTGATATTCATGTTTGGTTAAAGCATTATGCTATTTATCTTCATCTCCACCCCCCTCTTTTACCATGTTAACCACAGCAGATGCCCGTTTATCGCCATTTTTGCAAGGGGGTATGTAGTGAAATCTAACGAAAATGGAAAATTCTCCGCATTAAGGTCTGCTACCTACCTCCAACTTTACTTGGTCCAATACTAATCTTTGTTCACTTTATTGTTTCTTTGATTTATTGTATGTAAACAGGATCATTTTCTCTTCTGAAAATACGATTTCATTTCCGTCGTGACACCTTCTACTATATCATCAAAATGTATATCCCATGTGCATTGCTGGTGTTATTAGCTGGTTTGTCATTCTGGATTGATCCTCGTTCAACACCAGCAAGGGTCTCCCTATGTGTGACAACAGTTCTTTCCGTAGTAACTCTCATGATGGGAGCTTTGGGAGAATTCCCAAAGGCAAATTACTGGAAGGCCGCCGACACGTAAGTATGTTGTCTGACAATAAAAATCTGATGTAAATATTAACTTAAATACAATATGAAGATTTATTTCTGAGATTAAAGTACGCATAAAACAAAGAATATTAATTAGATCATGTTTTTTTTATTAACAACTTAGATTCTTGAGCTTCTTGAGCTATCATTATCCCAGGAAACACGAGACTTTGGCATTATATCTTGTGGTTCAAAACTTCTGTTAAATAATTATTTTTCTCCAAGAAGGAGGTAAACTTCAACTTTGAACTAATTTTCACAAGTCTGTATGTTTCCATTCCTTTCCTCCTAGCAAGCTCCGACTGACACCCTACTGATCTTCATCAATTTTCTACGTTGTTTTGTAAGTGTTCTTTTCGAAAGAGGAAAAATCTACTTTGTTGTTGGGAATAACGTGATTAATGCACTTCAAATTTGATCTATATTGATGAGAGAAAGAGCTGAAAATGTTTGACAAGCTGTCTCTGTTGGTTCTGACAAAGTTTACGAACTTCCATTCGAAGACTTTGAATTGCATGATCATAGTTCGAATCTACTTCCAGACATGTTAAATATCGTGTGAGAAAAGTTGTCTACTCTCCTAAGTAATAGCCATATGTAGTCACACAAAGGAGAAGAACCACGGTTGAACTGCCATAGGCCATAGGCTTTAAAGTGCCCCTCTCATCCAGACCGAAGCAAAGAGGCCACGTATAAGACACTTGCTTAAGTGTCTACTGCCTGGAGTGTCGCAATCTGCTTTTCAGCGAGAAAAACTATTCATTCGCAGATGTTCGTTCCACAGAGAGTCGACTATCAACCATTATGCTAATCAAATACATGACTTAGACCCTAAAAAAATATTTCAACGATTTAAATTATTATATCATGTACTTGCTAAACGAGGGACATAGAAGCAAAAAATAAATACAATAAAATGATTGAACGAGTAACTGACTGAGTGTGAGTAAGTGTAGGTGATAATGAGTGCGGGGGTTGGGAGGGGAGCAAGTGAGTTGGAGAGTGAGTGACTAAGTGAATAAGTAAGTGGGTGAGTGACTAAGCGAGTGAGTAAGTGGGTGAGTGAGTAAGTGAGTGAGTGAATGCTCGAGTTAAAAAGTATGTGAGGAAAGAAGTGAATTGAAGAGTTGACAAGTGGCAGTGAGTGAATACATAGCTGTATAGGTGGAACATGATTTCACCCTACTTCAATTTCTATTTATATCAGGTATCTAATGGTGAGTTTTGCTTTCGTTGCTGGTGCTGCCGTGGAATATTGTGCTGTACATTTTGGACTAATTCAAGACAAAGTAGACGATAACCAAGAAAAAGATGAAGATTTGTCCGAGAAACAAAACTTTGCATCCAATTGTGGAAATGAGGATTGGAATATTAATATTCCGCACCTCAAAAGCTTATTTCAAGCCGAAAATTACGACAAATGGAGAAGACGACGACTGCTATTAAACGAGGTATAGTTGTCTTCCATCAATAGAATTTTCTTCTTCTAAATAAGTGTCTTGTTCATCCTGGACGTTTGCATCTTGGTTTTTCATTCCTTTCTGTCTCTTGATAAAATCAACATTTCCAAATAATTTTTACCAGTATGGAGATCTTTCTTTTGCCATTACCATTCTCTGCTCTTTTTTCCTTCAAATTTTCAAAGATTACGTTTTTCGTTCCTTCACATCTTATCACATGTCTTAAGAACTCCATCTGTCTTTTCCTTATGACTTCCATCAATCGAATAATGCGCGTCTTTCTTACGTGGCTAAGGTATAGTTTAGAATGCGAAAAATGTGCGTATTGACACATTCTAGTTGTTCTTACTAGAAAACGTCTTAAAACTTCTTACACAAAAAAGATCGATATGATAATCAATGCATGTATATAGGTATCGACTCTGTTAATGTCCAAGAAGTCAAGCTCTCGTACGATCTGAATGATTCTGCAGTGAAAAACCAGTATGCACTGCTATCTGAATACAAACTAGATAACTATAAAGACCACCACTCGAATTATGATGAAATAACCAGAGAAGTGACCCTTGGTGATAGAAGCATATTTGATAAATTTGGATTAGCATTGTTGACAATCCTTCTCTGTAGTCTGTCCCGATTCTCAGTGTACACGAGTGATTGTCTGATGACGGAATGGAACAGAGAGTATAATAGAGCTACCTCTACAATCCTGTCAGGGTAACTCATTACAGAGTATAGCAGTAACTGTAATTTGCTTCTTACGCAGCTCAGACGAGTTCATATTAAGTTTATAGAAATCGCTTTTTCTTCCTGATAGAATACGTCAAAAAATCGGGGATCTAGCCGTCAGGGAAAACGTGTCGAGGATGAAAAAAAACCAAGAGAGGCTGAGGCATATTCATTATCAATCGACAGAGTATTTCGGTTTTTATATCCATCTTTGTATTTAATATTTAATATCACATACTTCTTAGTGTATCAATATTGGATACAATCACTATAAGAAGTAATGAGAAGTCAGTAGTCAATATGATAAGGATAATTTAGCTTTCAAAATTAGTTATACATTTGTAAGAGATATATCAGTTGTAGAGCCCGTGAGTAAGCCACTATTTAGTTATAATATCCAGCACTGAAAGCAGTAATATATCCCTGGGAGAAGAACAATTGTTTAAGCACACTCGCTATTAGAAGAGCTGCAACATGAGATTTGATTATCTCTAGACAAACACATCAGATGAAATGATTATAGCAATAATGATCATCGCTTGGGATATCAAATGCTGACAACGCGCACTTCAATCATGATCATCACAAGTATCTATTAGTAAATATGAATATTAGATTAATAATGATCACGAGGAGTATCCATCAATAACATGATTATGGCAATAATGATCATCACCGGTAATATCAGTCAATTGATATTATGATTGCATTAATGATTTTTGCCAAGGACATTCATCTCTAAAAACTCTTATTACAATGGTGATCATCACTCAAGTTGTCTATCAATAAAAGTGTTAATTACAACTTCTCATTAGTTAGCAACAATGATCAATGTTACTATTATAGTTATTATTATTTCTGTGACGAAGGCCTACATTAACACAGAATACCAACATCACGAATGATGAAGTTAATCATTCATGCCATCACTTTGCGCTGCAAATATAGTAATAAATCACACTGTCATTAGCAATGTGAATAACCAATGGTATGTGATAATTATTTACTGCCAACAAGTGTATACGAATACTACTAGTGTACAAACAATTGCATATGTCAAAAGCACAATGAATCTTGCAAAAATATAATTTAATCATTCCAATAATGTTACAAAACATTTTCAGAATTGTATGTATCAAGGATTGAATGGCTCTAATTTATTGCCCCACGTAGTAGAGCTTTTCAGTTCAATGTGCCCGTAATGTTGATGCTGCTGGACCCATGGTTTTTGAACGGAAAAATTTTCTTCCACATTTTTCACGTGTTCAGACCAAGGTTCTAATATATCGTTGACACTGTACCACGTGTTCAAAACAAAAGCTATGTTGAGCAGCAGGATTTTCATTGGTCGATTTTTTGGTAAGCAGCATTGGTTGTATAGTATTGATGCAATGTTGTGCTTTGTAGTGTAGGCAAGTCGCAGCAAAAACTTTTCGTCGTCTATTTGTCAATTAACTAACAATGCAATTATTAGGTTAAGAAATATGCTCTTTTAAATAATTAACCTTATGGGCGACATCATCTTCCCTTTTAATGCAAAAAATACAAGATAACTATGGAAGAAACGATTATTATTTTCACTCTTTGATAATCTGAGGTGTATGGTTTGTGCAAATATCAACTAAAAGAGTAAAACATTGGTTAATGCCATGTTTTGGTCATGAGTGGGGCACTTAAAAAGTACTATTGCTAGTACTTAATATTAAAAGAATTATGTGGGAAGTTTATAAGATAGTCTTGATAGATAGATTTATGTAATCAAACATTGTATATTGCGATATTGAAAATTAAAGAGAGGAAGAGAGCTCAAGTACTGTTATTTTGGAGGTATATCGACAATGAAGTGGCACACTTCCTCGTTTAGTACTCACATTTTTACAGCAACTTCCAGCGATTGCAATTTCCGATTTTAGTGAGCAAGTAAAATGGTTAAGACGCTTTAGATGAATAAATCTATGGTTTTCCATGAAACAATTTGTACTTAAGCATGTCATATCACTTTCATTGAACTGGAGCAATAGTATGAAATAATATGAAATGTATTTCATTCCAGCTCATTTTAATCCATTTTACTCTATTTCTGTCGATATTCTTCTATGAATACCATCTTTTTATTGTATGTACTTTTAATAAATAATATTTTGTGATGTTATCTTATGGTAAGCTATATTATTTTATGCGATTTTATTTAATGGTTTGTTGTGCCTTGGCAAGTGGTTTGTATTTAAGTAAATAGAGAGTGACTGCAATGTATAAAGCGAGTATTGGGAGTGAATGTGTTGAATGTTCATACATTTTCGGCCTAATTTACATTAACCCTATTAGAACGTTTTTCTATCTATCTATCTATCTATCTATCTATCTATCTATCTATCTATCTATCTATCTATCTACCTATCTATCTATCTAT
>JANTCA010077283.1:0-14908 GCA_024741275.1 Chironex yamaguchii
TCATTTGCGTAGGGATATGTAGGGAATTTTAACATCCACGAAAGGGGAAAACAGCACTCAGAGAGTGGCAACCCTGTAACGAACTTGCAGTTTGTGATTGTGAAAACTGTCTTCAGAAACAATCTCTGGCGCTCTCCGAGTTAGAATGCTTAATTTAAGTTACAGTCTGTATATCTAAAATTTGTGATAAGTAAACGTAATTCGAAGCAAGTGACAACAAATAATAGGAAGGACTAGGCTAAATGATAAACAGTTAACGACGTAAAATAGCATAAGAACGATAAAAACTATGCAATTGAACTATTGAAAACAATGTTGCGAAAATCCCGCGCCCATTTAGCAAACAAAGGCAAGGAAATTACTTAATGCAACGTGATACCTACACTTACGTTCGAAAAGTATTACACCACTTCGACGAACGAGTAACGGCGACAGAGTTGTAAACAATATGACCTGCGAAATTGAAACCACTGTTGTGAAGCCATTAAACGTCAGTTTAAAGTTCCAAACCAATCAAATATAACTTCGAAACAAGGGATTTAGAAAAATTAGAAAATCGACCTCTAGGAAAACTGGGGTGGACATGTCTACGCCAGTTCACCCCGTGGCGATGCCACTGGGCAGAAAGAGTTCGTTTTTATTCTTGGACTCTTCCAATAATGTTTTGTTTCTTCATTTTCTCTTTCTTTGTTCCCTTTTATGTCTAGGATTGGCTAGTTTTGCTACATGTTTAGTATACGTAGGTTGCCAGATACATATACTTTCCTTTTTGACGTTTCATGCTTTGAAGATTGTCAGACGTTAAAGTATGTTTTTAGCACTATGTCGCAAATTTTCAAGGCAATAAAAAATTAGTTACTAGGAAAAGATATGTTGCCCTTACTTATTGTGCTTACAAAGAATTATAATCTCTACATCAGTCACGTACTCAGAGTTTGGTTGCAAGTATCAGACTCCCACATTGATATACTTGATCAAGCTGGTAGACCATCACTTCTTGAGGCCGTTCAATTTCACGGCTTCTTTATAGCCTCTTTAACCTCAATAGGATCAGAGCTTTCGAAAAAACTATTCACTACAGACCACTAAAGAGGACTGTCGATAACATTCATGCGGATAGTTGATATTTTGTAACAACACAAACGTGTTCAGCCCATATTTTTACACTGTCATTCTTGCTTGCTAGTAGTCACATTGTACAAGGAAAGGAATATAGATGGACAACGCTCTAAAATGCCTTTGAGTTTTTCGAGAGAGGATTTTATGTCAATGTATCCTGAAGTTTTTGTGCTTTCACGTTCCTGCGTTGTAGTTCACACTAAGTTTTGTATGAACATGGCTCATTGCCTGTTTAAAACCTGGACTTCTAGCGGGTAAAGTTCTTTAAGCATCCAAGCTTAATGGTATTAGTAAATGTGATTAACTTGAGGTATATGATAAGAGTCGTTAACATTAAACCGATCTTATTGCTTACGACGAACATATCCTAAATTTTCATTTCCCGATTCATTCAGCACATCTCATGTTTACCCAATATTTAATTTTAGTAACTGTGTTCAAGGGCATTCACTCCCTAAACGTATGTCACTTCGTTTCCTTCGAGCTTGCTCAAGTTTAATTTCTTTGGAGACAAGACGAGTTGTATTCGAATACATTTCTTAATCGTCACTTCTATCTAAGAACTGATCAATGCCATATTATGATGTTTTAATGGCACAGGCATTGCTTTGGTGTGTATATAAAGCATGTCTTTGCCTTTATTTATGTGCGTTTGATAGTTTCAATAAATGTAAGAAATGGAATGTGGAAAAAACTACGGATGAAGTGATAGCAGATAAGTATCAGACTTGATAGCATCAAGATATAGTTGGTGTCGCAGAACTTCATGGAAAAGGACTCGGTCGGAATGGTTTAAAATCTAGTAGTAAAATTTCAGCAGTAAATAGACGAAATGCAGTAATTAAACAAGTGAAAAGAGATAATCATGTACGGCGTGAAGTCAATCCAGTACAATACAGTCTTCAAGGGCAATGTACTGAGCAGGATGAGTTGGTCCTGAAAAATAAGTGAGCTGGACAGAGATATCAAACTTTACAACCAGCAGGAACAAGTTTCTTCTTACGACCTATGTAAAAGGAACTGCCATCAAATCTGGTGAGATAGAAACTTGTGAAGAATATTAAATGTAGATGTGATAAGGTTGCAACAATGAAGCATACATTTTGGAAACGTACAAGTGGCGTCGCAATAAAGTGTTAAAGATGATGTCAGATGTAAACTGAAAGCAGTTGGAGAAGCAAAACAATGGTGAAAATCCAAGGAAAGATGCTAATGTAGGGGTAATAACGATGAACAAAGAAGGCCATCATATTATACGAAGGAAAAGACGACCATTTGTGTTGATTACTGAACTTAAGGGTGCAAAATAGAGCTGGCCAATCGAGCATCAAATTTCATTTTCCTGTTATGTAACGGACAAGCGACTTAGTCTAGTATTTGGGTATGAAGGAAGACAGATAGTGCAGGTGTCTGCGTCGACGATAGCATTTGAAGGCAATGTGAATGCAGCAAGTGTTAGAAAGCAGCAGAGGTATGAGAAGTCAGTAGAGGAATGTCAAGAAGCTGGGTAGAGTGTAAAATGCATAAGGTTGAAGTTGGATGCAGGGAAATTTTTGGGTGTGAGGATGAGGAAGTTCCCTGTCTATTTGGGATTGGGTAGGAAGGAGATCACATGTACTATCAAGCAGATGCAAGACACAATGGGGCAACTCACTATATATAGTCAAAAAGAAGTAATCAAACCTGGAAAGATTAAAGCCCGTTGCACACCTGCATTTGCCACCTCATAAGTCAGTGAAGGGGCTGGTCCACAGTAAAGCCGTCAAGAGGTAGGCCCCGAAGAGGTATGGATTTTCTCCTGATAATGGCGCTGGTTTTCAGTAAGAGTATCAGGTCAGCAGTAGGTGTTTACAAATAGAGTTTTGAACGACTAAAATGCATAATCCTGCAAATACTGCACTAATTAGAACATTAATCCTCTGACGCGATATTTTGGTTTATTATTCAGTTTACGCTTTGCTAGCTTGACTCCTCTTTCGACAGTAGACTCAGCAAGGACCTCCATTTCCTCGTTAGTTATTTGTAAATTAGTTTACAACGACAAACATATCATAAGCAACTGATTTCTATATCTCACTTTTATTTCGGCGTATAAAAATAGACATTTATTCGCGTCCTGAAATTAAACTTTCAGTCAATGTTAAAACTACAATGTTTAAATGTGGTTAATTTGATTTATTCAAGTATGTTCATAGTGGAGGATGACAATCAATTCTTATGCCACTATCCAATATAAGTGTCGGTATTCCCCTAACTTATTAAACAGTTTCTATTCCGTTACCAACTAAACTAGTCTGCATTTAAACTGAACGTACAGTCTTTATTAGACGGTCCCACTTATGACAACTTGTCAATGAAGTTTTGATGAATCCATATAGCAGACCATCCATTCCTTTTATTTCTTAAGCTCAAATGTTTAGCAATGTTATTGCTAGGCAGCACTAACATACCTAGATGAACCTATTCCATTCACCCAACTGGGAGTTTATTTATCACCAGCGTACTCTATAAAGCTCTTACAAACAATCAACAAATAACATTTAATTGTTCGTTTTTTTCCAGTGGGAATATTTTTCATGATGAAATCCTATTATCAATTGTTGCTTGAATGTGAATTTTGTTTGTCATTCAGACACTACTGTTGTCACTTCTCTGGATATTGACTTCATTTAAATAAAATAGGTTTATTTTAATTGGAGTTTGATCCCTGGGGATAGGCATATTTCAACTGAATCAACGACATGTTTCCTTCCAACATAAATAACTGAGTAATATGAAATCGAGCTCATTTCAAATAGGATTTCTGATCACGTCATTGCTGTTTTAAGATACTGGTGAGCTTCCAATGTTTCAAAGATAAACGGACCTCAGAGATACTATACGTTACCTTCTATGATAGATGAGAAAATATATGAGAATGGTGTAATCGAGTTCATTTATGCATCACTGACTTCAGTGATCGTGAACAAAAACAAAACATGGCAAGTATGAAGCAGGTATGTTGACTTCGACCTCCATTGATATTGTTGCGACTTATGCCGACTTAACGAAACCTTTTCTTACTTAAATTTTTCTTGTAAACGTAGAGGTATTTTTAAAAATACCTAAACAAAAGAGAACTTGGCAGCACCGAGTTTACGTTTTGCTTATCACGCGCAAGCATTAGTTGTGCGCGGAGAATTTCATGTTTATATTTAGATATCGATAGCAAGATCTGTTCGAGAAGGATCAATTTGATATCTAGTTTGCTTTTCCGACGTTGCTCTGTGATGTCGCATAAAAAATTATTTAATTATAATATCTGAGGTGAAAATGTGCTACGTCATTACAGTATTGGTTTTTGAGTGTTGTAAAGGAGAGATGAATTGGTTCAAACAATGAGATATAGAATCCATCTGATTATTAGCTTAATGTAATTATAAGATATGTATTTTATTTGCCATTGATCTTTACACAAGACCATCCAGTCGACTTCCATCTGAAACCAGTGCAAAGAGTGATAAATAGATGCCTTGCAGGAACAAACGACATGCCGCTTGTACAGCGTATATATCAATAGACAGATACCCAATAGCAAGCATTGAACGACGGGGATTGTATCACTAATAGTACTTCGACCTTTCCTATTGAAGTGCTTACCCCAGTAGAAAAGGCAGTTGTGAGACCCAGGTTCGACTCTCCGTTGATCACACTCATAATTTTACTTCAGTTCTTATCATACACTAAGTCTTAAATATCCAATTGCTGTAGTTAAACATCTGGTAACATATTAAACATCTGGTAACATATTAAACACGAAGCTTGTATTTTCCGTACTCATCAGGTACCAAAACGTTCATTTACCTTTCACGTATTCTTGATAATGGAGTTCAAAGCAATTCGTTCGCTTTACTGAAGCACTTTCCAACACGCTTGAAAAACAACAACATGAGAAAGAGATCTGAGTACAGTGTCATACAAAATAATTATTAAGAAGAAACAGTTTATAAAAGATCTTAATTACCAGTAAGAAAAATATGTATCCTCTGGAGTAGAGATATAAAAGGTTTTGGAATAACCAGATGGCTAGACATCCCTTGGAATTCCTTGATAATCTTTTTTCAATTGATTCTTTAGTAGCGTAAATTGTCAAGAGGCTTCAAAGAAGAGTAAAGCTTCGCTTACTTAATCAAGAAACTTCGCGTCCATGTTTTTTTCTTCCTGTTCAGCCAATGTATTGCACATGACGAACTGGAATATATCTATTTTTAGATCTAATATAAGGGACTGGCACAACCTTCCGAGTTTTATAGCCCGTTTACAGTAAAGGGGATCCAAGCGGATCCTTGACAAAACAAGCACAGCCAGGCTTTCCGTTTACCCTGGAACTGATGGATCCGTACCGATATGGATCCACTATCTGCACTAGTTTGGGATCGCTTTCCAAAGTCTACCAGTTTCAATCCATACTAGTTTAAACTGGGCCTTAATTTAGTAAAAGAGGAGGGTTTGGGGTTGGGTGTGTGGAATATGAGGCCGTCATTGTAAACATTTTTTATATTTGACAAGCCGGGTTCGTGGTAAAACCATTGACTACGTTTCCTTTACTCGCCTGTATGTTTCCTCCATAATTTCTATCTCTTGCAAAAGAAATACCTCAATTATTGTGTTTATACGGATAATTTCACACTTTAAAGATTAATGTTAAGTCATTTAGTGTTTTCTGACTCAAAAAAATGGCATCGTGGACTATACGTAGATCTGATTCATCAGTAGCAAGGTTTTCTTAGATAATCGACTACAGATGCATCTCTATGTAACTTTAAAGGTAGCATCTTTAGGCTACATGCATTATATGTCAGAACTCTTCAGAGTGTAACTATCAAAGCAACAGTAGTATATGTGATTCATTCAAGGGTTGAATTGAAATACTCTAGTTTCACCATTTCATTAAGATCCTTAAATTTTTAAAATGCGTATACCATTCAGAAACAATACTAAGAATACCAAATTCGTTGACCTTTTGCAAAGAAAAGAGCACTACTGGAGCCATTTATCAATTGTCAATGCTTTTCCTCATATTTGTCAAATAACTGCAGTGGATTTAAATCACAACTGTTGCATCCCTGACATTGTCAATAAATAAATTTATGAAAGAACTGTTCCACAAGAATACAACAAGAAGTATAACTTAGAGTGCAAGCCTTTGCAGTCTTGTTGACTTATGATTACAACTTTAGTGCTATCAATTTCAGTTTCATTAATAAACCGATTGTTTCTTAAGAAAATCTTTTCTGATACTAATTGATCTGAAGGATAATTGAAACGTGACAGTTTTCAATATTGAACATTTGCAATGCTTATGATACATCTAACTTAGTTTCATTATCTGTAAATCCTGTACCTTGGAGACCTTATTTCACTTCAAAATTTCTGCGACTTGAAAGGAATGAAACGTATGCAAAGCCACTATGGCAATTACACATTCAAACCAGGTTAAATAGGAAGCAGTCAGGTTTTTACAATGGTGGTCGACTTTGGGAACCTAAAATTGCTAAGAAGTCTTCTTAAAGATCAGCTTGAAAACTTTACAACACTCAGATCGATATTTTTGTGGATGTTTGGTTCCATCTAATTTTGAAGCGTCGGGTGCAAACTTGGTATAAGGAATAAAAAATCTGACAATCATTGTAATGGGTTCTCTTTTTTTTTCTTCTTTTTCTTTATGCAAGTTTTAACACATAACAATACAAATGAATTCTACTGTGCCATCCAAAGTAGGAAAAGACACAAGGTCATCTCGTCCCCATTCCGGATGGCACTTACAATTTTACTAATTTATCAAACAACAAAGAAAAAGAAACTAGGAGATGAAAAAGAGACAAACAGTAAAGAAAAAGGGAGCTTTGTAGCATATATGTCAGTGAAGAAAAGTAATTGTGGCCCATTCAGAACATTTTCCATTCAAAACGACTCTTTGTTTTCGACCAAGCAAGAAATTTTGCATTAAGGATAGCAAAGCACCGGATATGCCATTGCATTGAAACTTGTACAGAAGACCGTCATGCCACACTCTATCAAAAGCTTTAGACAGATGTAAAAATACAGAACGTGTTTCAAGGCTTGCCACGTTCTCAAACCCACAGTATATCTTATGGGTAATAGCCTTTAGTTGGTTGATAGTTGAGTCTCCCGGACGGAAGCCAGATTGATTGGGAGTCAAGAGCTTGAGATCATGAAGGTGATTGTATATAGCATCAAAGATAACTTTTTCAAAAACTTTCCCAAAAATTGGCAAAAGCGATATAGGTCGACAATTTCCTATATTTTGCCTACTTTCCTTTTTATGATTTGCAACAATGTTAGCTTTTTTCCATATCGAGGGGTAAGTTCCTGTTTCAAGACACTTTTCAAATATGAGACAAAGTGGTTTCAATAGGGCAGAATCACCCAGTTTTATCATATGGGCGGAGATCCCGTCCCAGCCATGAGCTTTACTGCTATCTACTGACCTAATTAGTTGAAGTACCTTTTCATGGTTAATGAAAACATTGTTTAATATTTGATCACATCGTGGACAAAAGGCTGGAATGGTGCTCCCAGTCACTATCGTGGAACACTGTTGTACAAAAAATTCGCTGAGAATTTTAGCCTTTGTTTCTATATTTGTGACAAATATTCCATTTTCAAAGAGGGGAGGAATATTAATAGCCGTCTTCCTATTAAGTAGTCTGTTGAATACTGACCAATATGTTTTAGGACCTTGCAGAGGATCAATTAATTTTTGACCTAAATTTGTCAAGTATTTTTTTTTTGCATTTGCTACCATTTTAGATGTTTTGTTTCTCATTGATTTGACCACGACCCAGTCTTCCTGCCGTTTGCTGCGTCTATGAAACTTTCTAAAAACTCGAAGTTTTCGTTTTATTGTAGTTCCTGTTTCATCGATGGTGGGTCTTTGTCACTGCATTTGACAATTTTATTAGGAACACTCATTGACATGATGGAAAGTATCTTGTTTGTGAAAAATTCAGCCATTTGTTCAGTATCAAGACCATCAAACTGAATCTCCCAGTCCACGCTATTTATGGAGTCCCTAATTGCCCCTTCGCTGGCTTTTGCATAATCCCAAAGAGTTCTACTGTAGGCAGGAGGGTATGGAATAGAAATATTTAGTTTGCCATATACAATTTGATGCTGGCAGTGTTCATCAAGAGATGGGTGGACGCCTGACTTATTTATAAACTTATTTGGTTGATCAGAAATAATAAGATCTATACAGGACATCCCTTCATTGCTTATATTTGTAGGTTCATTAATTAATCCATAGAGATTATTTGTTTCGATTAATTCATCTAATGCAGTTCCTTCAGGGTGCTCAACATCCTGGGGCCACCATTGGGATGATCTACAGTTGAAATCTCCAGTTAGAATTATCATATGAGGCTTTTCTGCTTGAAACCGATTTAAGGGCATTTCCAAGTGATTAATGAAACCATCAAACTGCTCTGCTGATTGGGTTGGACTTCGGTAAACAGTTGTAAACAGTATTTTTTACGCGCAATAGTGATTTCTGCTACTACCACTTCTTGGAGATATTCGAGATCTCTTCTTCGTTTAATTGGTAACCCCTCACGAAAATAAAGACATACTCCCCAAGTTTTGTTATTGATAGGGTGATCACTACGAAAGATATCCTTACTAAAACCCTCTATAGTATTGGAATCGTTTTTAACAGAGCTGTTCAACATAGTTTCAAATACGGCTACAACATCGAAGTGATGGATGCTTTTATAGGCCTCAATTAATGGAATTTTTACACTTTCCCTAGCACAGATACTGTTTAACTTCCAATGAAAAAATTTTAGACCACGTTCCCGATCAGGACCAGGATTTGATTTGATGTCTCCGGCTACTAACAGATAAATTTTTAAATCGATCATTTTCGAGGCTAAATTGTTGTCTAAAATGATACCATGTAAAAGTGCATTGACGGCCTTTTTAAAGGATCTCAAAATGTGATGTCGAAATGTTTGGGAATGGTGCAACGTAAGTGCCAAAACTTGTGTCGATCAATGGGAAAATAGTGAAGTACGTAATCGTGTCTCAAAAATTTCTGCAGTCAAATTCATGAACGTACAAGTAAAATCATGAGATTTCGAAAAATATCCATATTGCTTCAATACAGTACAACATGATGTCACAAACAGCGAGCAGGGGAGGACAAATACTGATACCCAGATAAAGACGTAAAAGCGGACATAGGCAAAACATATTGAACAAAAGTCTTCTGTGGGCGGAAAAGGAATGTTTCTTTTATTTACAACATGGTATTGTAAGAGCACAATTCCCGCACGCCACTGAGCAGTACCTACAGGCATTTAATAATAGAGTTGACCTCTCTGACTATGCCTTCTGAACCCAGTGTTGCTTATCCTAAGAGACTGTTATTGTAAAAGATGCCAGGTGAGGAGCAAAGAGGTTTAATGCAGCGGTAACCTTTAGGGAACATACACATGACAATCAAAGGTTGGATAAAAGAAAAATTACTAAAATTAATAAAAAGTCGAGTGTTAAAGATTTTTGGACAATAGGCAAGTGCACGGCTATGGGCTATAATAGATTAACCTCATTTAACCGCTATAGTTCGTAAACAAAAACTCAAAATCCAGATGGCCTAGGAAAACAACAGTAGTAATGATACTAATTATACCAATACCAGTACCTACCAACACCAATGAATAATTTTATGAATTGATCTGTATTTGAGATATCCCCATAGGCCAAATAAAATTTGGATGCTTCCTGAGTTATTGAGGTTTCTCCAGCTTTTTCTTGAGATAAACGATAGAGTCAAAATAAACAAGGTTTCCATTTTTTAACTTTGCTGCCAAATTGCAGTTTATATTGGTGAAAACAAAATCAATGTTTCCATCTGTTTTTGCTAATTCAGATGCTTGAAGCAGGATGTTTAGCCTCCGTTTGGTCAAATCCACCCGAATCTTTTCTCCATTCTGCACTTTCTTTCTAAAGTACATTCTTGTATGAGCATCGGAGGACTTCAATTTTACGATCATTTGTTGGATAACCACACCATAACCATTTTTCCGCTTTGGGCCAATTCGATGAGCCGGATCAATATCATTCCTTTGCAGAACACAATCCCAACTTTGCATTATCGCATCAACCTTTTCGATACAATTTTCCTTTTCATCTTGTTCAGGGAGTGGTATATTGTCGATTCTCAAGCAAACTCTCTTGGAGTATTGCTCGCAGTCATCAATTCTCTTGTCAAGATGGTCGAGTAGACAAAGCTTGCTCGAGTAGACAAATATTGATCTTCTCTTCCAATTTAGTGATTCTTTCATCGCGACTCTTCAACTGCTCTTCTATCTCGGTTTTAATAACTTTTCTTAGATTTTCTAGCATTTCGTTGAATATATCAAGTTTGGGAAGCTTTGCAATTTCTTCCTTAATTGGTGCGACAGCCTCTTCAATCGTAGCTTTGGTATCATCCTTGGTCGATTGGGCACGCCGTGTTTTAGGTCGTTCATCAGCCTGCTCCATGGTTTTGGATTTTCACCTCTATACCTATTTCCCCTTAATATCTGATGTTTTTATTTATATATCGTTTACATCTACAGCATTTTTATCGTTTACACTCGCATGTTTTACTAAAATAACCACATAAAGCAATGCCAAGTGGCAATATTTATCAGTACAACGAAGGCGTGGAGTGCACCCAATAGAGGGCACTAGCACAATTGTGGATTGTTTCTTTTAATGGGGTATAAGTGAATAGGCTGCCAATGTCAATGGAGCACACAAACAAAGATTCAGAGTCAAAAATCTAGTTTTGGATGAACTTTGGAAAAGTAAAGGAATCTTTCAAACAATTGCTAGAGTAAAACTAGATTAAGTATTTCATATAGCCGTTTAGGTAGTTCGTATTAACTTGAGCCAACCATGGAGAAATGGGTCTAAGGGGTACATTTTCTTTATGTGTCTTAGGGAACCCATAAATACATGGACACTGTGCACCAGTGCACTACATAAGCAATGTTCTTCCTTAGCAATCTTTGAATTTCGCCTTTGTAAACGCATTTCGAGCCCGGCCATATTATCCCAATTAGACACGTTACCAAGTCTTTAAATTTGGACGTGTCATCTAAAATACTGATCTTTTTTGTCATGTAGTCTTGCATAGCAAGTATAACTACTCCAAATCTTTTATCGGTGTTGGTGATCGGGGTTTTGCCCTTCATCCTGAGTGACTTTACCACCCGAAAGGACTCTTGGTGCATACAGAGATGAGCTAGGCCAATGAAAGTGCCACAATAAGCATGGGCTAAATCAATTAGCTTTGCTTTTAGAGAATAAAGTTTATTGTCACAAGTGGGACTGTGATTTACTGCCGTAAGCCCGCATGTCGTCTGTGATACATGCAGCTAATACTGCCAACACCAATAAGCAGGTCTAAAAAATGAGTTTTTGCCCGATGGAGCATGCGAGCAAGTAGAAAACTATATTTTTGAAGAATGTAGCAATAGCACAGAATAATATGGTATAGTACAGGAATAACACTGCATTAGTAGTAAAGTAATATCAGTTTAGTATTGTTATAATGTAGTAAAGGCAAAGAATGGTCATGTAACGTGGAAACTATTAGGGTAAAGAAAGGAAGGGTATATCCTGATATATTAATGGTACTTTTTTCTTAGTATCTTTTAGCACAATACTATTCGATTATTGTAAGAGATACGTTATGATCATGGTTACCAGCTGAAAATGTCTTTACTAATTACCTAACCATATGCTCTGCTAATCGTTTGCATACTTCATGCGCTGTTACAAATATGTATTAAACGTAACTTTTATTCTGTACTACTCAGAAATGTTCTAAACTGTTGGAGCCTTTAGTGACTGTTTATAATCATAAAGCAAAGTCTCATCTGTTGTTATTATGTGAGTAGAATTTACACAACGTGACTCTCCATTTACGCTAAAATCCACATTTTCCACTTCTTTATGCCACAGATAAAGTATACTGCTGATTCAAATCATTCACACCTTTAACCTGCATCCCAGTCAGATATCCATGTCACACCAACATCCCAATCATAAAAAAGTTTACTTTCAGGCCGCACTGACTTCGCAGCAGTTGATCTTTTTGACAAGTGTGCACAAATTCTGTAATTGTGAAGTACAAAATAATAGTAGTGTTAATAGTGACCCTCACTCTGTGTCTTGAGAGTTTCATAACATTCTTGTATTCAAAGCGTAGGACTAAACAAGCATTATTGTCATTACTTTTATCATCAGTAACAGCAGCAGTGTGCAACACTCCAACAACTTTGGAGTTAGAAAAATGCCTAAGTATCTTATAAGAACATTTCGTAATAGGTGAGTTCAATCATACTGGTGTAATATCCCATTTTTACTCAGTATGACAAACAGTTTCCTTTTTTTATGGGATGGAAAAACATCGGCCAACTCAAGGTCAACCATGAGCAGGAGGATGACGTCTGGCTTCCTAATGACGTTATGTAAGCTGAACGAGTTGCTGTTGCTGTGGTGTTTGTCATCCCTAACAAGTTATGGAAAAGGTATATCCTGGAACCAAAATATCGTTAGCGAAATCGTGAAAATGCCACAAATATCTATTAAAGAAACGAATAGGGAACCAGGAGCACACACGCATTCCAGGAATCTTACATTCACTCCTCCAACTTTCCAGCTAATTCATCCTGTACACACTTTGTACAGTTCAAAAGAGTGCTGTGCTTCCGCAGTACA
The DNA here is from genome assembly GCA_024741275.1 of Chironex yamaguchii. Taxonomy (NCBI): domain Eukaryota; kingdom Metazoa; phylum Cnidaria; class Cubozoa; order Chirodropida; family Chirodropidae; genus Chironex; species Chironex yamaguchii. The sequence goes on from JANTCA010077283.1 coordinate 12,895, forward strand.
CCATCTCTGGACCTCAACTATGCTACAGCATCAAAGGAGGTGGAGGTTGCCTGGTGGTAGCCGATATCCCTTTGAACACTGCTAGCTGACTGACTTATCGTTTGCCCTCAACCAGGATGAATCATCTACTTCTCCTCGTTCAGTGCTCTGCATCATCTTCCCTGATATATGTCAAAACTCCTGTAGTATTCATTTAGCTCCAGGGCATGTCCATGCATTGGTGGACAGTAGAGTTACGTGTGACGTGGCACTTACTGTTAAGGAACCTCTTTTTTCCTTATCCAATTCTTTTCTTACGGCTTAGTAGTATTTGAGATTAGTAGATTGAGCCAGAAGATATAAGATACAAATTGAGACTCTCATCTGGCTTCTAATGCAACCTAACAACTGACCATTCAGTATAGGGTTAACAAATGAAGTACAGATGTCAATGTTTGCTTTTACTCTTTGTACAAACTTCCGAGAATTAATCTGATAAATCAACTTAGCATTTGAGTCACGTTCATTGTCGTACTTACGCAACATACCCCCTGAAATATTAGCCCAGGAAATCCGCCTTGCATCCTTGTAGCACGTACAGGACGGGACATCACATCTGTTGAGTCTCTTGTTCTGTCAAGCTCCACATGCCCTTCAGCCCATTCAATGTCACCATTCGTTCCTAATTTCTTAATATCATTGGACATGTTACCAACTTCTAAAGGATGTATCTTTTGCACAGGTCTAGTTGTAAAGTGTGGCTCACCTTTCCCACTCATTGTTACCAGAACTCCATGTACCTGGCCATCTCTACCTTTACTTAAATCTTCTATGAATCCCAATTTCCATTGACATCTCTTGGCATTTTCATCCTCCACTATCACCACTTCTCCCTTCTGTATGACTGTTGGATCTGATTTCTTCAATCTGTGATGCTCCCACAGTTCTGTCAAGTATTTTCTCCAAAAGGATTTCACTAGTAGGCTATCTTTAGCAAGCTCAATGTTGCCTCAAATGTTTTTTGCATTTTCTGAAATAATAAGACTTGGTGTCTCTCTTCTTGCTGGAAACCTCTTAAAGCAATTCATGAAGCTCGATGTGCCAAAATCATTCACTGACTCTAGATACACGCCTCTAGTTGTTCAACAAGTAAACAATGCGATATATATCTTCAACATTGTTCCTCCTTTTCCCTTGCAAAACAAAGTCTTGCAAAATGGACTCCCGTATTGCTAAGGGGTGATGCCGCATTGACACTACAATCCGGTAATGGAGACATTAATGGTGCAGTGTAAGGCTTACCTTCAAATTTTCTGCAAGTAAAACATTGGTTAAGTATTTTCTTAAAAAGCTGTCTGCCATTTGTTACCCAAAATCTACTCTGCAACTCTTCTAGTGTAGCTTTAGCCTTATTGTGGTGTCCTTCTCATGGACATCCCACACTACAAGCTCCGTAAATCTGTGGCCTTTTGGTAGTATGCTTGGTCTTCTGGTACTCAACGTTAACTCTGAATGTTCTAATCTACCCTTGCAAGCCAAGATACTATCTCTCTCTACAATGCCTTGCTGCTTCACAACCTTCTCAAAACCTTCTTCACTCTTCAGGATATCTTCTGATTTTTTAATCCAAAGTGCTTCAGCAGCTTCAAGCTCTAACAGTTTCAACTTTTCTTTGCTTCTCTTTAGATTCTCACTCAATCTTAAAACAAATGGAGTTACCCTCAGTAGTTTTCTCAACAAACTATATCTTTCTATGTCTATAACTTGACTCAGGCCCTTCCTTTCAGTAACTATTGTAGTGGCTAAAGCTATTCGTTTTCTCTCTGCATGCACTTCCTCTGTTTCAACAATTTGGTCTTCCAATTTTCTCTGCTCTTTTGCAGCCAATTAGGTCCTTGCCACCAGAGCTTATTTCCATTAAAGTGGACCTACACCTTTTTCAGTTTTGACAAATATTGTTTAAATGAATTGGAAATGACTAAAATCCGAAAACAGAATTGAAATTGGTCAAACCGTTTTCTTTTTATAAGCATTT